>PVIJ01014629.1:0-39817 GCA_004024925.1 Scalopus aquaticus
TTATTGGCTTTGTTTTTGTTGAGTTGTGTGAGTTCCTTGTAAATTTTTGTTATCAGTCCTTTATCAGATGTATTGTGTGCAAAGATCTTTTCCCAGTTGGTAGGGTGTCTGTTAGTTTTGGTTAATGTCTCTTTTGCTGTACAGAAGCTTTTTATTTTGATGTAATCCCATCTGTTTATCTTGTCCTTCACTTCCTTCACTTTGGGGATGTGTCTTTCAAGATTTTGCTGAGATGTATGTCGTGTAGAGATTTGCCTATAGGCAGACTAGTCTAGCCTATAGCTAGACTAGGTAGTAGTCTAGCTTCGTTTTTTTGCATGTGGCTGTCCAGTTTTCCCAGCACCATTTATTGAATATTGTTCCACTGCATTTTCTTTGCTCCTTTGTCAAAGATTAGTTGTTCATAGATATGCAGCTTTAACTCTGAATATTCTATTCAGTTCCATTGGTCTTTCTATCTGTTTTTGTTCCAGTACCATGCTGTTTTAATTATTATAGCTTTGTAGTATAGTTTGAAATCGGGGAGTGAAATCCCTCTGTTTTCTTTCTTTTTAGTTAGGAGGGCTTTAGCTATGCGAGGTTTTTTGGGGTTCCATATGAATTTCATCAGTAGTCGATCTATTTCTTTGAAGAATGTCATTGAGATTTTTATTGGAATAGCGTTGAATCTGTAAATTGCTTTTGGTAGGATTGCCATTTTGATAATGTTAATCCTTCCAATCCATGAGCAAGGGATGCCTTTCCATCTTCTTGTGTCTTCTTCTATTTCTTTCAACAGTGATTTATAGTTTTCTTTGTATAAGTCCTTTATGTCTTTTGTTAGATTTATTCCTAGATATTTTTTTTTTTGGTTTTGATTTTGAAGGGGATGAATTTCTTAATTTCTTCTTCTTCAGATTGGGTGTTTGCATGGAGGAATGCTACTGACTTTTGTGCGTTGATTTTGTATCCTGCTATGTTACTGAACTGGTGTATAATTTTGAGTAATTTTTCTATGGAGTTTTTAGGGTTTTGTATATATATTATCATATAGTCTGCAAATAGAGACAGTTTAATTTCTTCTTTTCCTATTTGGATCCCTTGAATGTCTTTCTCTTGTCTAATTGCTCTGGCTAGGACTTCCAGTATTATATTGAAAAGTAATGGTGAGAGTGGACATCCTTGGCTTGTTCCTGATCTTAGGGGAAAGGCTTTCAGCTTCTTACTGTTGAGGATAATATTGGCCGTGGGGTTGTCATATATGGCTTTTATTATGTTGCGTTAGGTTCCTTCTGTCCCAAGGATTTCAAGGGCTGTTATCATAAATGGGTGTTGCACTTTGTCAAATGCTTTCTCAGCATCTATTGATATGATCATATGGTCTTTATTTTTCTTTTTGTTGATGTGTTGGATTACATTGATTGATTTTCGGATGTTGAACCATCCTTGTGTCCCTGGAATAAATCCCACTTGATCGTGGTGTATTATCTTTTGGATGCATTGTTGGATCCCGTTGGCCAAGATTTTGTTTAATATTTTTGTATCATTATTCATTAGGGAGATTGATCTGTAGTTTTCTTTTTTTGTATTGTCTTTGTCTGGTTTTGGTATTAGAGTAATATTTGCTTCATAGAATGTGTTTGGTAGTACTCCTTCCTTCTCGATTTTTTGAAAGAGTTTGTGTAGGGACTACACATATAGGGACTACACATATACGGACTATTACGTTTTTTAATGTTTGGTAGAATTCGTTTGTGAGACCATCTGGTTCTGGGCTTTTGTTTTTGGGGAGGTTTTTAAGTACTGTTTCAATTTCACTGCTTGTGATTGGTCTGTTTAGGTATTCTATATCTTCTTTGTCTAGTTTTGGGTGATTGTATGGTTCTAGGAATTTGTCCATATCCTCTAGGTTATTGTACTTGTTTCTGTATAGCTGTTTATAGTAATCTCTGATTATTTTTTTTATATTGCTGTGTCCGTTGTGATTTCTCCTTTTTCATTTATGATCCTATTTATTTGTGTTTTCTCTCGTTTTTTCTTTGTAGGTCTGGCTAGTGGTTTGTCTATTTTGTTTATTTTGTCAAAGAACCAGCTTTTGGGTTCGTTGATCTGGATTGTTTTTTTAATTTCCATTTCATTTATTTCTGCTTTGATTTTTATTATTTCCTTTCTTAAACTGGCTTTTGGGGTTTTTTTGTTCATTTTCTAGTTCTTTGAGATGTGAGATTAAATTGTTTCTTTGGGTTGTTTCTTGTTTCTTGATGTGAGCTTGTAATGCTATATATTTTCCTCTTATTACTGCTTTTGCTGTGTCCCAGACATTTTGGAAAGTTGTGTCCTCATTGTCATTCAGTTCTAGATATTTTTTAATTTCTTCTTTGATCTCTTTGTTGATCCATTGGTTCTCCAGTAAGGTAGGTTTCAGTCTCCATGAGCTAAGAATGTTTCTTTTTTTCTTTTTATGGTTTATTTCCAATTTGATTCCTTTATGATTGGATAAGAAGGCTGGTATGATTTTGATCTTAGTGTATCTGTTGAGGTTTGTTTTGTGGCCTAATATGTGATCAATCCTGGAGTATGTTCCATGTGCACTTGAGAAAAATGTGTATTCAGTTTTTCGGGGGTGAAGTGCTCGATAGATATCTGTTAATCCCATGTGGTCTAGGTCCTTATTTAGAACTTTAATGTCCTTGGTTACTTTTTGTCTTCTTGATCTGTCCAATAGAGAAAGTGGGGTGTTGAAGTCTCCTACTATGTATGTATTTTCTTTAATGTCTGTTTTCAGGGATGATAATAATTGTCTGATATATTTTGGTACTCCTTCATTTGGGGAGTATATGTTGATGAGTGTTATATCCTCCTGTTTTATTGTCCCCTTTATCATGATGTAGTGACCAGCTTGTCTTTTTTTACCTTCTTATGTTTGAAGTCTATTTTATCTGATATAAGTATAGCTGATCCTGCCTTCTTTCTTGGTCCATTTGAGTAGGATTGTTTTCCATCCTTTAACTATTAATCTCTATTTATCTTTCGCAATTAAATGTGTTTCTTGTAGAGAGCTATGATGTGTCTTTTAATTGGTGTGTTTAGTCCATTTATATTTAGAGTTAATATTGATATACTGTCATCCATATTTGTCTTTTTGTTTACCTTTTTGTGATTCTAATCCTTACCTTATTCCGTATTTCCTGGTCTTTCCTCTGTTGGTTTTGTTTCATGGTTTCTTGTAGTATGTTTTGGAGTGGGGGTTTGGTAGCGATGAATTTCTGTAGTTCCTGTTTGTCAGAGAAGGTCCATATTCTTTCTTCATAGAAGAAGGAGAGCTTTGCAGGGTAGAGTATTCTTGGTTGACATTTGTTGGCATGTAGCATATTACATATGTCTCTCCAGTCTCTTCTTGCCTATAGTGTTTCTTCGGAGAAATCTGATGTCAGCCTGATTGGCTTTCCTTTGTAGGTTATTTCTTTGTCCTCGTCATTTTCAATGTTTTTCTTGTCTTGAATTCTCAATACTTTTACTGTTTTTTAGTTTCGCTGTTTTTTTTTTTTCCTCTTGCTGTAATAATTTGGAGATCTTCTGGCTTCCTGTATGTCAATTTTTGTTTCTTTTCATGTTTGGAAAGTTCTCTTCAATTATCTCCTTGAGAAGTTTCTCTGTTCCTTTGTCTCTCTCCTCTCCTTCTGGGATTCCTATGATTCTGTTGTTTCCTTTTTTTCGTGGTGTCAGATAATTCTCGTAGCTTTTCCCTCATTCTTTTTCCTTCGTTTTTTCCTTTTCTGTCCTGGTTCTTTCAGTATCTTTATCTTCCAGAGTGCTTATTCTTCCCTCTATATGTTTTAATCTACTTTTATGGCTCTCTACCAATGTTTGTAAATTCTCCGGTTCCTTCATTTTATTCTTCATGGATTCATTCTCTTTTTCAGTTCTTCATTTATATTCCTCAGTTCTCTGTTCTTTTCATTTCATTCTATTATTTTTTTTTATTATGGCTATTCTGAATTCTTTATCTGTTAGGCAGATGTAATCTTGTATGTCCATATTATTGGGTTCTGAAGAGGGATTTTCTTTCTGTGGTGTATTGTTTTGAGGATCATTTGTAACCTTTTTTCTTCCTGTTGCTGACCTTCTGCTTTGCTCTGATCGTAGCATTCCTGTGCTGTTGGTTCCGGTGGGCATGATTCTTGGTTCTACTTGCTGAGGAGTGTTTGTTGTTTCCTAGTGTCTGAGTTGCCTTGGCTGTGGCTGGGTATCTTCCGGATTTTCTTTTATCTCTGTTGAATTTCTTTGTCTCTTGTGGCGTGTCTCCAATGTGTTTCTGGTTCCGAGTGGAATTAGGGTAGAAAAAGGGGTGGTGATTTGTAGTAAATAAATAAATAAATAAAAATTTAAGAATAATTTTTTAAAAAAAATTAAAGAAGAAAAAAAATAAAAATGGTATTGGGTAGATGTAAACTTGGGGAGAGTTTTGTAATCCTTTTGCTTTTAGGTTTTGAGTTTCTGGGTAGGCCCCATACTAGGGTTCAACCGCCCCTTTCCAGTGTCAGATGTTGCTGTTGTCCTACTGTCGCTGCTGTCATTTTATAGTTGCTAGGAGTCTTTCTGTTCTTTCTCTCTCCCCCCGCCCCTTTTTATTTTTCTCCTTTCCCTTAGTGTTTGCCTGGGGGCTATCCCTGCCCCTGGGGTTATGTCTGGTGGGGAGGGGTCAAGAGTTCCTGATCTTAAGTTTCTTTTCTGCTGCTTGGGCCTCACTACTCCACGAGGCGGTGCAGGGGTGGAGGTTGTGGGTAGCTGTTGGTCAAGGTTTCGCCTCCCCTGGATTCTGGGGGGGCCACTGTGCAACCTCCTAGAAGTTGGGTGTGGGGCCACAGGGTGGTGCTGGGTCGTGGTCTCCACCAGCTGGAATGCTGACCTCCTGGGTGCCAAGATGCAGACACTTTGTGGTAGAGGATGTGGTTGGACACAGTTCCAGCAGGCACCTATATCCCAGGTCAAGTTACCTCCAGTCAGGTTAAAGAAGAGTAGATTTCCCTAACAGCAGCTACTGGTGTCAGGTTACAGACTAGGGAGGAGGTTGTTTGAGGTGGTCTCAGCAGAAGTTTTTCCTGCCTGACCAATTTCTCAGGCCAATATATCACCTAGCAACTAGTGGGGGATTAGGACCCCACAGGGTGCTGGCAGTCTGTCCTCCCTGCTAAGATGTTACCTAGCCCCAGGTGGGGGATGGAACACGGTGACCCTTGAGCTTTACTGCACTTAAGAGCTGCCACGCAGGGAAGAGAGGGGGCTCGTGGGGTGGGGGCATAGGGGTCGCGCTCCCCGTTGGTTGGTCAGTGCCCTCCAACCCCACCAGTTTCTAACCTTGTATTCAGTGGTGCTCCATAAAGCTGGTTTGCCCACCTCTCCTTGCTGTTGCTCCTCCGTGTGGGGTCCAATGTCTTTTCTCTTTACTCCCACTTTTTGGTTTATCTTAAGTCTAAAGCACCCATGGGGATGATTGTATTGTGTAGGGCATCCAGTTCTCCTCAGATCGGCTCCCAAAATTAGGGATTTTTCTGTCCATAAATTGCTATTTTGTGGGACAGCCTGATCCTAGCATCTGTTCGCCGCCATCTCCGGGTTTTTGGGTTTTTTTCCCCCTTTTCTCCCAGTGGCACTTCTCCCGCGCCTGGAGGGTGGTCGTAGTAGACTAGCCCGCAGTTTTCCTCTAGCGTTTGCGGAGCTGGCCCTTCCCACTGTTTTTCTCTGGTAGCTCGGGGCTGACCCCCTCCCGCAGTATTTCTCCAGCGCAGCGCAGCAGAGCTGCCCTGACCGCGGTTTTTCTCTTGCATGGCAGAGTAGGAAGCCCCAACTGTGGCTTTTGTCCTGTGCTTCTCCTGCGCCTGGAGCCGGGAGCCTCTTCCCGCAGTTTCTCCAGTGGCTAGAGAATATTAGCGCTACTGAAAGGGGGAGGAGACCACCACCCCAGGGCTCTGTTCCAAAGGGGAGCTAGAGTGCTGGCTCCATATCAGAGGTGGGGGGAGGTGCTACACCGCGGCTGCCCGGGGTTGAGGTCCCACCAACTTCCCCTGTGCACTCTGCCCTCTTCAGGGCTCTGTTGCTACCTGAAGGGACTGCTGGTGTCAGTCTCGAGTTTATCACTCTGCCATGTCCGGAGAAAGGCCTCTGCCCACCTTTCTTTTTCTGGGTCTCCTCAGGTGCCCCTCGTCTTGGTTTCCTGGTCCGGTTTTGCGTGGGGGGAGGGGAGAGGGGATCTGATAGTTCTTTCTTCTCCTTAGTCAGTCTTTTCAGCTTCTTTCTGAGTCTTACCCGTGAGGGTGTTAGATTTATGTAGCATTTCTGGGTTTGGTTCATGTCCCTTTGTAAGTGGTTTTTCTTTTGGGAGAGTTGATTCTAGCGTCCCTTCACCACCATGTTGATGATGTCACTCCCCCAGACTTATTATCTCTTTAAAAGGCCTCTCTCCATGGATGGCCCCATGAATGTGGATGGTGGCAAATGCATAGCAAGAATCTGTGTAGATGTAAACTGATAGATCCTTTGCCAGTTGAAGGGCACATACAAGGGCCCAGAGCTCAGCCCGTTGAGCTGACCAAGTCTTGGGGAGCAGTCCCGATTCAACAAGCCAGTCAGCAGTGGTGACCACATACCCTGCATAACATAGTCCCTCCTTGACAAAGCTGCTCCCGTCTGTTAAGAGTTGAAGATCTGGGTGGGGCAGTGGCTGGTCTAAGAGGTCCAGGTGACTGGAGAAAACCTCATCCATGAGGTCCTCAGTCATGATCAGGAGGGCCCTCTGAAGGGAGGAAGGCGGCCGGGTTTAATGCCTGCACTGACTCAAAACTTAGCCTAGGGTTTTGACATAACAGGCCTTGGTAATGAGCCATCCTGGCATTGGAGAGCCACTTGGGCCTTTGTTGTTTAACAGTGATGATGGATTGTGGGGCCTGAACATGTAGGATCTGGCCCAAAGTCAGTTTGTCTGCTTCCCGGATGAGGATGGCAGCAGCTGCTAGAGCACGGAGGCACGGGGGCCATCCAGCAGACACGGGGTCTTGTTTGGAGAGGTATGCGATAGGCCTCTGCCATGGGCCCACAGTTTGGGTTAGGACTCCTAGGGCCAATTGGTGTTTTCACACACAAATAGGTTAAAGTCTCTAGTAACATCTGCAGCCCAAGCGCTGGGGCTGTTATGAGGGCCTTCTTGAGGCAGTGAAAGGAGTGGTCTTGGGACTCTTCCCAGACCAGAGGCTGATTTTCAGGTCCAGTTAAAACTTCATAGAGTGGCTGGGCAATTTCTGAAAAACCTGGGATCCAAATCCGGCAGTATCCTGCTGCCCCAAGGAACTCCCGCACCTTATGCTTTGTGTCGGGCCTAGGGATTGAACAAATGGCCTGTTTTTTCTCTGGCCCCAGTGCTCGGTGGCCTTTAGAGATGTGGAAACCCAGGTATTTGACTAGTTCCCTGCATATCTATGCCTTTTTCCAGGACACCTTATAGCCTGTTGTTTCTAAGAGTTGGAGGAGCTTGAGGGTACCAGTCCAGCAGGCCACTTGGGTCTCACTAGCTAAGAGGAGGTCATCAACATACTGGAGGAGCGTGCACTGGAGCTCCTCACCAGGGAAAGCAGCAAGGTCTGCAGCAAGAGCTTCCCCGAACAAAGTTGGAGAGTTCTTAAACCCCTGAGGCAGCCTAGTCTAAGTTAACTGAGTCTTTCAGCCGGTTTGGGGACTCTCCCACTCAAAAGCAAAAAGAGGCTGACTCATGGGGGCTACTTGGAGACCGAAGAAGGCGTCTTTGAGATCGAGGCAGGTAAACCATTGCATCTGTAGGGGCAGGAGGCTGAGCGTTGAGGTGGCCACGTATATTGAGGACCTGACTCTCTCCCTGACCTAAACTACAAGTACGGACCCAAGTAGGTCGGGTCTGAGCTATTGTCAACCATGAGTCAATATAAGGGAACTGATCAGGGTGCCCTGTGGAGCCTGTCACAAGCTTCCACACTGCCTGGACTGTAGGGATGTCAAGAGTTTCCTCTGGAGGCCATTCTACCTGGCACAGGGTCTTAAGTTTCTTAGGGGTCAAGGCAACCCCATAGTCTTCGTGGAACCCCTTTTTAAAATTTTTGATCATGCAGTCAAGGACTGTAGGTTTACTCTTAGTCCCTCCCATTGTGTTTGGTGTCGCAACAAGAGGGAGGGGGAACAATCAGGTTCTTGTCTGGCCGCATTCCTCTCGGAAACTTTCAGATGCGTCTTAGCATTTGGCAAGCCCGTATAAACCGGCCGGCGCTGTAAAGGCTGCCTATAAGCCATATGACGTCGTCACGGAACCGCAGAACAAGACCATTCAGATCCCCTAACCAAAGTTGTGGGACCGTTACACACACACTCACGCACACAAACAGGCTGTGAACAGGCTGTGCATTCCACCCACCAGACAATACTACCGAGCTCAACAAGCGGGCGTGAGAGGTGATCAGGCTCGTCTTCTGTCTGTGGGCACGGGCTAAACTAAGTACGGAGGGTCCCCGGGCCTTACCTTATCCACAAGTCTGATGAGGTCTGTTTGTTACCTCTCTCTCTGAGTCTGCGTAAGGTATGAAGGGCAGTGTCCCAGCTCTGCTCACCTCAGGAAGGAGGACCCGTCAAGGTGCGGGTGGTGCCACCTTGTTCACTCAAGGGAGACTCGCCAGGCACGGCCCCAACACCAAACCGGTGGCCAAAGTGACCAGCGCAGCTGGTTTCCCAGTCAGGGAACCAAAATGTTGCAGCAACTTTCCCAGAGAAATCAGGCAGCGCTCAGAGAGGTGGAGAGAGATTTAATTGTCACACTGGTGGGCCCAGTGGAATTACTCCCAAAAATCTGAGCCCCGAATTACAGGAATTGCAGGTTTTTATACAGTTTGTATAAGGAAACTTACCTACCCTATCCATCATAAACTTTACTGTTTAGGAAGGGGGTCAAGGTAACCATAGCTACTATTGAGGACGAGTACAGCATAGAGACTTTCCCAGCAGCTTTCCGCCCCAGCAAGCAGCAGTATCCAAGCAGTGAACTTAGCAACTTTAGCAACTTTCATTTCCATGCACCAAAATTATGAACTTCCTACTTCACCTCCTTCGAGTCTTTGTGCTTGCTGGACTCTAGCCTGGCAACGCTCTGTAAGTATCTGCTGCGGGGCTCATTCCCTCCCCTTTCAGGTCTATGCTCAAGTGTCTTCAATCAGCAGCAGCATCTAACACTGCAGCCCCTGCCCGTGTATACGCGCCACCTGACACCAGTACATTTTACTGGCTTTTTCTCTGCTCCTCTTAGCCCACAGCTGAGGTTGGCAAGGACTTTGTTTTGCCTACTGCTGCTACCCAATACCTTCAACAACATCAGACTATGGTAGATCTCCATAAGGATTTACTTGAATGAATGAAAAAAGTGAGGAGAGAAGTGAATTCCCTTTTTTACGGCTCTTCTCCATGCAGCCACAATGGGCAGCAATCAGCCGAGACAGCAAATTTTGATGCAATCAGCACACAGCTGATAAAGCATCAACAGAAAGGGTGATGGCTTTAGTTTGAAGAATCACATTTCTTTTCTCGTTTATAAAAGACAAACAAGGAATCTGAAACAACCTCAAAATGCTTCTCAAAAATATTTTAGGAATTTTATTTTCATAAAGTTTTTAAAATTCATGTTTTTAAAATGAATACTAACACACAAAAAATCCTGTAAATTGCATCATAAATATGAAACCCACCATTTCACAACATACAAGACACACTATGTAAAAAACAAAACCTTTATATATACAAAAAGCAATGTAATTTCCAATACAGAAAAAAAAAATTAATATTAACAGAGAAGAAAAATGTTGGTCTGCAAATACCAAACAAAACCCCAGGCCCGGGCAGCTCCGTCACACTAGGTGGTGTGTTGCCTCGTCTGTCTTCCCCATTTTTCTTTTTAATTAACTTTTAAGACAAGAACCAGTCAATGTTTTGAAAAAGCTGACATTTGTTGTTATACTTTAACAGTCAAGTGACTTTTAATTCCAAAAGTTAATACTTTGTATTCTGAGCTACAGATTACATGAGCTTTTAAACACTGCATGCAATCTAATTATGATTTAAATACTCTAAGCAGTAAATGTTTACAGAAATTTCTTTTCATAAAATTGAGATTTTTACATCACATTTGCTTAAATGACAGTAGTCTGTAAACTAGTTCTTCAACCCACCATTAAAAAACAAAACCACTTCTTCAATAACGTAAAAGATTTTATTCACTCTATGGTTTTCCTCAAATGCTAAGTAGGAACAGCTCATCTAAAGGGCACCTGGGAGGGCGCCCCCCCAGCCCCCACAGCTCCTACTATGTGCCGCCAACAGAAACTGCTTCACTGCTTATCTACCCTTAACCCCAGGACCTGCTGATTCAGTTCCTGTTGCAGAAACAAAAACTTTTGTAATTTTTAAAATATGAACCACATCTATGATTAATTTATTTCCATTTCCCTTAATATATTTCAAGAAAACCATTTAGATTTAAATTTCAATTAAAGTTTCTAATCAGGAGGTCAAAAAAGTTATTAATGCTGATAAGCTCTTTCCTTGTCAAAAACTATCTTTCCTGATTAACCTTAGAGGGAAGAAGGGAGGGGGAAAAGGAGAGAAGACAGGGACAGGGGAAGGAGGGGAGGGGGGGGAAGGAGGGGAGGGAGGAAGGAGGGGAGGGGGGAAGGATAACAGTTTGCTTGGAAGGTTAAAAATGACATTTCTAGTCATGACAAAGTTGCTGGAATTGCATCGAAAACCATAGAGACTTATCTGGAACTTTACTAAGAGGAAGACGTTGACAATGCCATTTATCTAAAAGTAAAAGGAATTAGAAAAAAGTATTTTTTACTCTTTTTATTGCTTAGCACACTTTCATTGTTAAAACTTATGCTTAACCATGATTATATGCGCCTCTCCAACTATTCTGATTTTCCAACTTTAAACTGTTGAATGACTGCTTAAAAAAAAGAAACAAGGACTAAGAAAGGTCGAAAGGTCAAGTTCAACCAAGTAAGAGGTTTGGTGTGTAAAAAAAAGAAAAGCGAGTGAGCAGGTTAGTGCCCCACAGACCCTGGCACCAAGAGCCCAGCTACGGCCCAAGGCTGCCACCGCAGGGGAGGGAAAGGCAGACAGTCCACTTCCCCACACATGCAATTTTTGCTTCACAGAACTTTTGAGATCCAAAATTCACTTATTGAGTGAATTAAAGGAAATGATACAAAATGTGTGCACAGTCACAATATTTTTAAAGGGGTACAAATAAGCACCAAGCTTCTATCTAAGAGAACCATATCCCCTTGGGGTAAGTGTGGTTCAGAAAGCAGGCCACCAGTACCTTGAGGCACAGCCTGCATAATGAAAATATTAAAATACAGTTTCCTTCAAATTAATTATGTCAACCAATTTGGATGCATCAAGAGAGAACTTTACCAACAGTATAACAAGGTATATATTTACATTTTCATTTGCATCTTAAGGACAAACTTAACAATAATGATGATTATGAAAAACAAGATTAAAAGGTATGTTCATTTGGGGGAAAAGCTACATTAAAGTATTCCTCATCCAACCACAAACACGTTTGTAATGCAATACGGCAAAACAATTCACAGCTTTATAAAGAATTGAAATAGTTTCATCAGAATTCTTTTCCAATTAAAAATCAAATGTTCAGCCTGTATTAATGCATAATATTTCACTCTAAAATCTGTAAGATATATAAAATACCGAGGTTATCAACAGTCACACATGTTTTGAAGTCGGGGGACACGTGTATTTTCTTAAGGTTGGTTCCGTTCGTGTAGAAGGTCTGTGAGGACTCCCCAGTGACAACATTCCACCACTGTTCAGAGAAAAAGAGATTTCTCATTAGATTGGTAATTACACCGTGTGAGAATTTATAGTGCCAGCCCATTCTCTGTCCTACTACCTCCCCACTCCCAGACAGCAGGAGAGATGTCTAAGGTTTAATGCTGAATCGACGTGCTCAGCCTTTCCTGATTAACCTGGGAAGAGCCTCAAAGCTACCCCACACCTCAGGCCACTGCAGACAGGCAGGAGAAAGGTGACCCCACTGAGAGCTGCGAGCACAAGGTGACACCAAGTCCACTGTGGCCATGGCTGGACAGGTCCCCCACGGGCACGTCTTTCTCAGCAGGACAGACAGAAGGATGCCCCTCTCTTCCCTCAAAATGCCCCTCTGCAGACACAGACTGCTAGGCTGGCAGACACCAAGACTGCTCATAATATGGGCCAGGGGATACAACGTTTTTCTCTACTGACTCTTCACCAAGAGTGACTCAAGACCAAGTTTCTTTATAATCTATCATTCATTTGCTAAATAAACATTAAACATCTCAAATATAGCATGTGTTCTGGCCAAACCTTTCTCCTCCCAATCACTGAATTCAGATTATGACAATGTTTACATTTATTAACCAAAAAGATCGTGTTACCCATCTAACGCACAGCTGACGTGAGGGTAAGAGAGACGATACATAGCAACACCTCCGGAAAGACCCTCCAGTACATCGAGCTTCCGAGTATCACGAACAGAACAGCGGGGTCGCTCCCTTCTGCACCCACAGCAGTGCCCCTCATCCCGCATGTGACGGGGCAATTATTCACGCTGACGGTCAGTAACAGTAACTGGTAAAAGTCTAACTGTGGACTTTGGTAAACCTCATGTTTACATGTTTACTTGAGGTACTAACTAGAAAATTTCTAAAACTGACAATTTTGCTTTGAAAACTAGCAAGGCAACTAAGATTGCAGAGGACATATTCCACCGAGCTGAGAGCGCTCGTTAGTTTTCGGCTGTTAGGGGCAAGGGCCGGGGAGGGTGAGGTCCTTAGACATCACCTCATCCACCACATCTCACAAATAAGGAAACCAAGACAGAGGAAAAAGGCCTTGTCACCATCCACCATGGCACTGGTAGCAGGCGGCGGAGGGAGACAGCTTCTGGCTTCCAAATCTAGTGCTCCCACCACGGTCCCCTCGAGTAAAATGGGTCACTACTTCAAAGCAGGCCCTGGTTTGAATATGGGATAAAAACAGTAATATTAAAGAAGAAGCTAATACAGAGGGTTTTGTGGGGGCAGTGAAATTATTTTCTATGATACTACAGTGGTGGATCCATACTATATCCATTTCTCAAACTCACAGAATGAACACAAAAAGCGAGTCCTTATGGAAAAGGAATCTGAATGATGATACGTGAAAGAACATTCATCAATCGGAACAGCTGGAACTCTGATGGGGGATGTGAAGAGTGGGGGAGGATGCACAGTGCAGGCAGGGAGTATGTGGAAACTGTACTTTCTGCTCAATTTTGCTGTGACTCTCCACTGCTCTAATAACCTGAGTTAGGAAAAAACATAGCAGGTACCATTTCTGCAGGGCACATTGTGTGTCACCATGTGTCAGTGCTTTATAGGTATTAACAGCTTTAAGCCTCTCAACCTTACAAGGTAAATATTGTGCCCATTTTACAGATGAAACCATCAAAGCACAGAGACCAAATAATCTTGTGCAATATCGTAAAGCCAAAGCGTGGCAGATCCAACTGATTTCAGGCAGTCAGCCCCAAGCCCCGCTCTCCTCATCGTGCACTCAGCTGCAGCTGACAGCAAACCTGAACATACCACCACGTTTACTTTATTCAGATCAGTCTTTCCCTCACCAATATGGATTGATGTGGACTTCTTGTCACTCTAACAGTATCTGCTCTGTGGCATAACAAGTACAGTTAAACGGTATTATTTATTAACTTATAAACAGGAATAATTTTCAAAGTTAAGAGCTTTTTAGCTACTGCATACCTACTTTATCTTACTGACATTCAATTTATACAGCTTAGATTCTAAAGTAAACAGTCTCAAAGGCTTATTTTCTTGGACACTACAGCAGCTGTTCCTCTTTACTTTTAATTCACTCTGCACTTTTGTATGGTCTCATTAACATGCAGGGAAGACGCGGGCTGGGCTACGTCGTAATCAGTTTGCAGCGCCAGTAATCAAACCCCGAGGGGAAAGCACATGATGGCCACTGAGAGAACCAGACTGAGTGTACAGACTGTAGGTTCTTCTACCCTTAAGACATAACTGCTACAGTACAGACATCTATTCTGCTCTTTACTTCAAGGTTCTCCAAGAACTCTGGAAATCTGGTCATTGATCTTTATAGCGTCGTGTAAGCCAGACTCAGCATTATGTGACTGCCTTCTATGGGACCCAGAGCATCGAATGACAAGTCTCTAAGAAGCTCAGTGTCAAAGCTGAGCAGTTAAGTTTTACAACAGTTAACATAGCTCAAGGCTCCCAGTTTCCAACAATAAGATAGTAGTTTCCCTCTCAAAGCCTCATCACCTTTACAATGAAAGAAGACAACTGAGGATCATCTCAGAATCCCCTAATAACACAAATTAAAAGTGTACCAAAAAGGTATAGGGTAACACTGTATTTTATAGACAGCATTATATTTTCAGTGGAAACTTGTAAAGGGATCATAATGTATATCCTCTCATGAAGCTAAAAACTACCCTCTAGGATCATACTCAGCGAAACAATCCAGAAGGAAAAAGAAAAATATCAAATGGTTTCACTTATAGGAGGAATATAGGGGAACCAAATAAGGGATCAGGGAAAGAAAATAACAATAATAATAAAATTAGCAGGCAACCATAAATAAGAGCCATTCTGCGAGGGAAGGGGAGGAAAAGGGATCAAAATGGGGGCAAGAAGAGCACAATGGACTATGGTGATGGTTCACAGGTGAAGTGGTGGTGGGAATTTTATGAGGAATGCACAATGATGTAAAAGACATAAATTTAAAAAATATATTTAAAAACAAAAACTACCCTCTAAAACTATACGCTTTCAACCAAAATAGTTATTAATGAAGTAAAAAAGAAAATTAGAATACCCTACTTGCCAGTGACTCTAATCATCTAGGACTTTGTATCGGGCCATGTGATAGCTCCAGACCGAATATAGTCCTAACACTGTCACCAAAACGTCCACAAGAGCTGAGGACAGTAGCCTTGCAGATCACAGATGACCACAAAATGGAGATAATGGTCACTGCCTTCCACGCTGCTGCGTTGTATGAGGCCCAATTGAGGAACAAGAAGTGAAAATAGCTTAGAAAATGGAATATAGGCTGTTTTCTTGCAGTCTTTGAGGAGCTCTTACCTTAAGATATCCTCCAGCAGAAACGAGCATTTTGTTATCTGGAGAAAAGCGAAGGTCGGTCACCCAGCCTCCGTGGGTAGCAGCTCCTCCTTCTACTGAATTTGAAGCACACAAATGAAGAAGCTCGCCGTTTGAGCTATTCCATATCTACGTAAACATGATATACAATTCATTAACAGAATTATCTAGAAGTTAAAAAACATATATATAAAATATCTGGAAATCTTCTTAAAACATTAAGTACTATTTCAGTGATACCTGAGGAAGAAATCTTTTTAGATTGTCTTCTTTCCTGTTCAAATCTTAAAAAGCACTATTAAAAACATATTACTCACAGTATTTATCATTAACTATACTACCAAAAAAAAAAAAAAGAACTTAAAAGTGACTGATTAAAATACTGTGATTTTTCTCATTTAATAAAAAGAACTAGACTGGGCCTCCCTGGTGGCGCAATGGGTTAAGTCTCAGCACTAGGAAGCTACCTGCAGCCACTGCAGCACGAGTTCAATCCCGGCCAAGGAGCTTCCCACATGGCGCAGCAGACCTCTCCTGTCTTACCCGCTGCTCCCCTCAGCAGTGTATTTCAGTCAATCCTCCTGTTCTGCTCTACATTCTTTCTCTGGTGAATCCTCTCATCACCTCCACTGCTCTGGCCTACACCCCAACTCTTGTATGAATGAAATAAATAAATCTTAAAAAAAAATAGAACCAAAATTATCACCATTTTACAACCCCTAAAGAAATAATTAATCTTGGCAATGGCCACTAAGTAACACACAAAAAACAATTCGAACATGTACTTTCAGATGTAAATGAATGCTGTATTGATTTATAACAAATAGTAGAGAGAATAAAACATGTTGAATGATAGTACAGGTTGCACAAGACAAGCAAAATTAAACTGTAGGCGCATCCACAGGACAAACAGAATGAACCAGAAGGAAAAAAGAGAAAATGGGAGAAGTTTCTTAAGAAAGACATCAATCTACTAAGTCCTTAATTTTTTAGAGATACACACTTAAGTATTTACAAATTAAATGCTATGATATCTAGTTATCTGTGACATTTCTATCTACATGATATGTACTGATTTCCAAAATAACCTGAGAGGGAGAGAATAAACAAAATTGACCATGTATTGATAAATGAAAACACAAGGAATTTAAGATATGGACCCAATCTAAAAGTCCATCAGTGGATGAATGGACGAAGAAAATGTGGTATATGTACAGAATGAATTTATTATTCAGTCACAAAAAAGAAGGAAAGTTTGCCATTTGTGAGAACATAGGCAAAGCCTGAGGGTATTATGCTAAATAAAATAAGTCAGACAAAGAAAGCCAATGTCATATGACCTCATTTATATGTGGACTCTAAAAAGTTAAAAGAAACAAAACACCAAGCTCACAGGTACGGAGAACAGACTGTTGTCAGAGATGGGGGTGAGGGTGGGTGAAGTGGGGAAAGGGATCCAGAAGGTACAAACCGCAGTTATAAAATGAATCATGGGGATGTACTATGCAGTATAGAGCTGACACTGCACTGCGTATCTGAAAGATGCTGAGAGCAGATCTACAAAGTCCACATTACCTGGGAAAAACATGCAGTAACTATGTATGGTGATAGGTGTTAACTGACTTATTGTGGTCATTTGACAAAATATACAAATATTGTATCATTGCATCATATATCTAAAACTAACATAAAGTTATATGTCAATTATATCTGGACTAGAAAAGAATTCTAGTCCAGAAACTAATAATAAGAATGATGACCGGGAAAAAAAAAAGCTGACAGAGGATATTTAAACACCAAAAGTAAATCCCTGTAAGATTCTAAATATGTCTATGTATATGTATTTATATATTAATTCTATAAGGTTCTAAATAAATATATATACACACACATATACATAGTTCACTCTAATGTTATTTTCTAGGCTCTTAAAAGCAAATCAAAGATGTCAACATTTCCATTTATTTCCAGGAACACAATATATGAGCAGTAATATAATTTTTCAAAGGAATGAACATCAGAAACAAGAAAAAGAAAAATAACAAAAGAAAATAATGAAAATCATCTTTTGCAAGTATCTCCCAAGAAAATCCAAGAGAACCAAATGGAAAAATTCATTAGAAAGAATTCTAGATATAAGATAGCTACAGGGATATAAGATACATATATATTTTTATATCTAGTTGTCATATATATGTGATAGCTATACGTATAACACAGGTAAGATGTATGTATTCTATCTTATGTGTGAATGCAAATGTATATGCCTGTATGTGTTTGTGTGTGTGTATACCAATAATTTCCCTGCATTCTGAATAATCAAATGGAAAAACAGAATTCTTAAAGAGATATTTTCCTTCTGAAAAACAAAACAGTGCCCCATACACAGTAAAGTAGCCCTTTCATCCAAAGATGAGAACTCAGAACAAAATGAATGTTCCCGCCACAGCCCTGCTCCACTGACAAGGCATTTATGAGAATGGTATCGAGAAAGAAGTTTATCTAGTGCTCACAAACAAGAACCTTAATTTTCCTGGAAAGCCTATCTGATACTGCCTCTATTCTTGGGAATCATTCTTCTGCATTTATACACCGATTCCTTGAGTTTCAAATCCTCCTTTGTGAAAAAGAAAAATAAAAGCAATACTCTCCTTATATATAAGGGTTACCAAAGCAGCCATCCTCAATGCCCAGACATTTTCCATTCACTGCCCAAACCTCCCCACAGAACCAGAGGCAGACAGTTCCACGAGGACTGCAATAGGCCACACTGTAAATGCTGACTCTCTACTGGGTATAGTGCTAAAGAGATCTTTTCTCTCAGTGCTGAAAACAGCAGAATTTGCAATTCATTTATAATCTAGATAACAAAATTATGTCCCTCAAATTCTGCCACTAAAAACAACCTTGGTTCAAGTCCAAGAGTTGAGATGAATCATTCTCAAGCTAATAGCAGAGCACCAACTGCAAATAACGAGGGCATCTGCCTCCTTACATATATAAGAAATGCTTCACTCTAACTCTAAAATGAGTCCTTTTCTTCAGTGGAGTGCAGCTGTGAACACAAGAAGAAAAACAAAGAAAGCCTCACCCAACCAGCGCCCCAGACCTGTGGCTCCCAACACGGTAACAAAGGCCCCGGCGAGGGCTGGAGCACCAGCCCGGTTAGGCGAAGGCAGGGCTTGCCCCACAGCCAGCTCCCTACCCTGATTTCTCCGTTGTCGTCTCCAGTCGCCAGTAGGGTACTGTCCACAGAGAAGACAGAGCAGCGCACACAGCCTTTGTGGCCCTTCAATTCATGAAGAAGGGAAAGGTATTCAAAGTCCCAAATCTAGAAGGCAATGAAGACTGTTTAGGAATAGCTACTACACTTGAAATAAGCATCTGCAAATCCTGCTTCAGAGTTACTAGAATCACATAGACGGTCCAACATTCAATAGTTTACTATAAATTTTCATGAGAAGCCCAAGTTTCAACTTGCAACCATGTTCATTTCTCTGAGTGATTTTTAAAAAGGAGGTTTTGTCAAGCCAAAGTTAACAGCCCACACCAGAGGCCGGAAGGAGAAGCAGCCTGGCACAGACACAACAGTCCGGAAGGAAGGGGTGGCGCTAGACGAAGGTGTTTGGCTTTGAACTGTCAGGTAAGAGAAGTGTTTCAGGAGGAAATTCAGGCAACAATAGGGGAGAAAAACCTGAGGAGATGCAGACACCAGCAGGTCCACCAATGAAGAAAAAGGAGAGACTGGCCTTAGGGGTGGGGACAAGGAGGAAAAAGAGGACCCAAGACTGAGGAGTAATCAACAGGGTAGGAAGGACAAGATGGAGCCCCAGGTTTGTAGTTTGGAAAGATGAATAGATAATGGTGCCACTAACAACATTAGAGAGAAAAAAAGAAGAAAATGGAGTATTCAATGTTCCCCAACCAAGAAGCATCATTTTACTGGAATGTGATTTTCAGAAGTGTCAACTTACATCAGTTAATACAAAAATTTACTGTGCGTATGCAATTAAATGTAAATCTCTTTCAATTTTTTCTTTATTGCCTACAATGCAGTATAGATTGCATTTGATTAGCAATAGATAAAGTAATCAGTAAGGGAGAAATAAAATTCCTCAATGTCATTTAATCTATCTGATAACAACTAAATGCCAGCAGACAGCTTCCCAAACTCACAATATATGAGGCAGATAAGTAGACAGAAACTGTATTACTCTGTTTTATACATTACTTGAACTTATATCGTGCAACGAATGCCAAAGTTTTATTCATGCATATTTCAAATGACCCACCTACCTTTGCTGTCTTGTCAGCAGAGGTAGATGAAAATTTGGTAGCATCGGGAGAAATATCACAAGAAAGTACTGTATCCTGGTGACAGACAAAATCTTTTTCTATTCTTCCAGTAATAATATTCCATACCTTTAAAGAAAAATTCAGAAGTTGACAGTTTCGACATTGTGTATGATTGAGCACAATCAGCTAGAAGACAGAGCTATAAAACAAGAGCCTTAGCATGGCTCTTCTGACCTCATTAAGTGCCCTTTAGTGCAAAAGCTCATAAACACACAGCAGATGTAGGTGACTGCAGTAAATGGAAAACAGGTCTGAGAAAATAGAAATTTTAACAATTCAGGTAGTAACTTCACATCCATCTGCTCTGGCTGTCATGAGACAATCAGTGCAATATTACAATACTTTTTATAAAGAAGCCAGTGCTTCACATTACCTTCACTGTTCCATCAAATGACCAAGAAAGCAGGCTTGAATTTTTCAGGAGCCTAAAGTCTTTCACTGCTTCCTGATGGGCTTGTAGAAAGACATATTCCTCTGATTGCCAATTCCATACCTGAATATCAAAGAAATAAGTGTGTTGTAACTCCTATAAGATGCCCCTGGAGGGGTGGGGGAGAGTGTGGACACTTGTCTCAAGTGTTTTACCCTCATGGCACTTCAGTGACACAAAGAAGAGTACCAGGAAAGAAGACGGTGTCCCCATTTTACAAACAGAGAAGAGAAAAGCAGGAGTTAATTAACTTGATTAGGAGCAAAATAAAAATACTTTTCCTCCTAAATAAAATTTGTTTTCTTCAGTTGCTTGGAGAGCAGTTAATTATACCAGAAGATAGAGAAAAGCCACAATATGCAAGTGAGCTCACCATCTGATTAAATTTTCGAGAGACAATTATCCCAATTATATATTCACAGATTTCTAAACCTCACAAGCGAGGCAAGTCTGTAGACTGTAGGTCCACAGAAGCCACTGAATCCTTCTGGCACTAGTGCCTGGAAGACCGGCAGACCAAAGCAGCTTTTAATCAGGCCATGGAATTTCTAAGCTTTAGAGATCTTGGCTATATCCCCTATGGCCACCTTCAAAATGATCAAAGAGGTGATATAGAGCATTAGTTTTCAGAGGGAATTCCAAGAACAACTCAGGCACAACAAGAAAAAAAGAATTAAAATAATATGAATAACTATAACAAAATAAGCCATCCAAGCGTATCTAATACACATAGGTGAATGGAACAGAAATTTATTTCTATACCATGTCCATGTAAAGAATATCTCTTGATTATTATTACATTAAAACAACTGAATTTAGGAGTATTATTAATCATTGACTTGAAATTAAACAAATAATTGTTTAGCACCAATATGTGTGGTAAATATGAATGAAGCAAGTTTCGAGCATAAAGAAACCTAACAATCTATCAAAGGAAAAAAGGTACACAAAAATAAAAGAAAATTTGAAGACAGAGATAAAAGTTCTGTGAATTTTCAAAAAAGCAATGCCTTTGACAAGACTTGATGGAGATACTGCAGTCAAAGTAGGCCTCAGGAATAGAGGAGGACATTTCAAAACAAGCACAGAAGCAGGAAGATGTGGAAAGATCGTAGAGGCCTGCCGTAGTTTAACCTGGCTGGAGTACTAGACATACAGAAAGAATGGTAAGGAATCAAAGTTGGGAAGATATTGGAAGCAGCAGCCCAGAAGGCTGGACAAAGCTACATTTCTGAGCTGTGAGCAGTCAGGTATGTGCTAACACAAGCTTTTATTTTATCTTTTAACACCAGGAATGAAAAGATAAAGAAAAGAACCAGGCACTGCCCCAGTATTCTGGGTCTAGTTTTTGACTGGTAAAGGTTAAACAGCAGAAAAGTCTTTAAGGCTTTTGCTATCAAGATTAGGCAAAACTGTTAAAAAAGACATCTTTACTCCATGCTCCACATTCAGCAGCCACCCTCTCTACGAAGGCCTGGCTCTCAGAGCTCACCATCTCTTAGTCGAAGAATTCTTTTCCCTGAAACAGGATAATAAGGGATCCTTAAAAGCATCAAGAGAATTTCAAAAAAATTAAGTACTAACACTATAAACAAGTAATATGGGGGCATGAAGATAAACCTCCAAAGAAGTACCTAAAAGCTAAAAGTTGGTGTTTTTGAAGAAAGAAACTGAGAAGCCTTTTTTATACTAAGCCTGGTAATAATGTTTGAGTTTGTAAGTATATGCATTGGTACTTTGGTACAAATAAATTTTAAAAAAACACATAGTATAGTCCTTAGAGTTTCTATAGCCACAATCCTTCATAAGGATAAACTATTCCTTTTGCAGAGGATTTCATCCCTCTAATTCTAATTCTAATATCTTATTCTTAAAAGCAAAGAATTAAATTATTTTAATCAGATTTTACTACTGTAAAAAAAGTAAAGGTACATAAATACGGCAAAAAATATATTAATACAGGGCCTCCCCGGTGGCGCAGCAGTTGAGCGCTGCGCTGTGGAGCTGTTGGCAGCGGCGACGCGAGTTCGACGCCCAGCCAGGGAGAATCCCACATGGTGGGGCAGACCTCTCCTGCCTCACCTGCTGCTCCCCTCAGCAGTGTACTTCTGATCTGCCTGTTCTGCTCCCTACTCTGTCTCTGGTGAACCCTCTCGCCGCCCCACACCTCTGGCCTGTACCCCAGCTTGTATGTAAAAAAAAATAAATTAAAAAATATATATATATATTAATACAAACCCAAGCCCCAAATCAGGAGGAGGAATTGAAATAATCCTTGATTTTAGAAACAAACAACCTTCCAGCGCAGGGTTTTAAGTCAAACTGCCTGCCTCATTCAAAGAAAAATATTAAACATGAATGGGTTACACCTAATCTTATGTGCATAATCTGAATGTATGTCAAAAGTGATATGACCTTTAAAAAATGCTTGAAATGGGGCCACCCTTCTGGCACAAGGGTTAAGTCTCAGCACTATCAAGCCATCCCCAGCCACTGTGGACATGAGTTCTGCGTGAGTTCAATCCCTGGCCAGGGAGTTCACCCACATGGCGCAGCAGACCTCTCCTGTCTCGCCTGCTGCTCCCCTCAGCAGTGTATTTCCGTCGATCTGCCTGTTCTGCTCCCCATTCTGTCTCTAGTGAATCCTCTTACCTTCTTCTATAGGCCTACACCTTTTTGTATGCATAAATAAATAAAATAAATCTTTTTAAAAAGTGCTTAAAATGCATACCAGATTCAAACCATCATCAGTGTTCCTTTGCTAGAGTCAGCACTACATCTGTTAGTTCATCCCCCTCACCTGAATGACAGGATCATCCGCGCTGGAAATAAGAGTCTTCCCATCAATTGTGAACTGCATGTGCCGTACAGGGCTCTTATGCCCAATTCTGGACTGAAAGATTCTGTTGTTTAGGGGCTCTAAAATCTTCAAAGCAGAAAACCACAGAAAGTTAATATAAAGAAGTTCAGCACCAGCCAGGCATTAGACCTTAAAGCTATTAAAATAAAATTAGACTAAAGAGGTGTATGGAATTTCCATCTCACCATGCTTGCCATTTAACCGAAGACACATATGAATGGTACACACACACACAACACACTCTCAAACACAACACTCACTGAATCACCAGTGGCAGCAGGAACCAGTGGTCCTTCTGGATACTCAGCTACCAGTTCATTAAAGGAGTGGCAGTCTAGGCTCAGCCTCCAAAAGGAAAATGACATTTAAGAAGGATGAAGAAGAAAAAAGTCCTAGATGACAGACAGGCCAAGTCTTTATAAAACAACACAGAGACGAGGAAATACAAGGATGATGTGGAAGACAGAAAATGGAAAAGAAGGAATGAGTAAGCTTGGGGGGGAGGGTGTTTGTGAGACAATGTGGACTGGGAAATATTTGTGTAATTCCTTATGAAAATGAATCCAAAGTAAAATATACGTGACTAGTGCCACAATAAATTAAGAAATAATTCCAAAAAGCTTGGGCAAGATAAAGTGAGAAGAGTCAGTATCCTTTGAAAAACTATACACAGTCTGAAAAAATTCTTTTTTTGTGATGAATTTCAGTTTCAATGAACTCAGTTTTTATTATATTTCTCTTGCATTTTTTTTAATTGAAAAGATAAAGATTTTAGGTAGTGATCAGGTGTTATCCTGATAGCAAAAACAGGACAGCAAAAATTGGAGAAACATGTAGAAGGCAACCCGACATTGAAATTTCCAATGAACCTTATGGGCCCCAAAGTGAAAACAATTTATACCCCTAAGTAGTTGAGCTTCTAAAAAGAGGGGGAAGTAGCTCTTTGAATAGTTAGTTAAATCTCTGATAAAGTTTGACATCCTTGGAGAACAGCAAACCATCTAAATAGAAAACAATGAACACGAAAGGACAAAAAAGTCTTAGAAATAATGGGAAAGGCGGTCTGAAGATCATACAAGCACCAGGAGTCTAAGATTCCTTCCAGTCTGACAGAAGAATGACAAACACATCATAGAAAGATTTATTCAGCATATACATCTACAATGCTAGACATATAATGAACACGAAATAAATAGTCCCAATGCACAGAATGATTCTGAAGATGAGAACTGAATACCTTTATGGCTCCTTCTTCATCTCCAAACGCAATGTACTGAAGATGGGGACTTAAGCAGCAGCATCTAACTTGAGCTTCAGTTAGATCATCAGTCTGACCTGCTTTTCCACTAATAAGCTAATAAAAAATAAGGCACAATCTAGTTATTAGTCTGTAAGAGCAGTTTTTGTTCTTTAGCACAGAAATTTCAATTGAAAAAATAAAACAGAAAATAACCAACAAGAGCTCCCTGGGGCGCAACAAAGCCCCCTCCTAGTCTCAGAGCTGCATTTAGCACTTCATGCTTTCTTTTCACTTCACTTCCGTGGTTCAAATACATTTTCATAAAATAAAACGAGCTTTAAAAGGTTTCAAAAGCAGCTGCTGTGCCGACCACCTGAGACACATCTGTGTGATTTGTAACCCCACAGCTAGCTCCACACCCTGCTCTCCACTTCCCAAAGCCCAGTTTAATAGGGCTATCATTCGCTAAGATACTTTTTCCTGATATTTTTCACAGGAGGGAGTGGTGAAACAGAACTGAGACAGACTTTACACAAAAAGATAAAATTATAATGGCTTTATATCCTCTAACTCACTTTAAAAACAATGGAAATTGTTTTGTGAGGGAAGGGGTATTGGAGAAGTAGCCATAGCAAAATTTGGGTGGTTGGATTTGCAATGTTTAAACAAAATCACCAAGTTTCATAATCTGTAACAAAGCTAACAATTATTTTTATAAATCCCACTAATAAAGATGCCTTAACATTCACCTACAACATGTGACCCAAGAAAATATTTCTCAAGTTTAAATTATCAGATACCTCTCTCTTACTATGCCACAACCTAAAAGTTTTGAATTATTTTCAATATGAAATACACAGTCAGGCACAACGATTATAAGGTCAACCAATCACAGGTAGCTTTATCTTTACAATATTTTACCCAGCACGTTCTGATCTATTAGACATTCAAAATGAAAAGCTGAGTATCTTCTTTCTCTCAAAAATCATTTCCATATTTTTTAAGTAGTGACTTAAAAAAAGTTTTTGTTCAGTTAAATAGAACTACTGTCAATTTAACTATCCTTTAAACTCTCCCACAATAGTTGACATGGAATAAAATGATACTTTATAGTCAGATGAGTTGTTTTTTTCAGTTTCACAGTGGTGACAGCTGTTAAAGAAAGACTGCAGGTCTTTCTTTAAAAATTTAATAAAGGTCAGACAAGCAGGAGGACAATGAATTGGACAAGAAGAAAGCAGTGGATAACACCCCAGTGGAAGAATCAGCCTGGTAAAAATCAGTTATGAGCAATTCACATTTCTCATCCCAGAAATAAAGGGCACTAAGAGCTCCTCATCAACATATTAAAGACAACAGAAAAATTGCAAAGTACAAAACAAGTCATTCTGAAAGGTATCTCACAGTTTGAGTCTAACCCCTGCAATAGAGAAGAGAAACTACCACACGACAATTTACTAACAGATACCCCACTCCTGAAACTGGATGCCACCTTGACCCTATAACCAGCTCAGACTTTCGAAGATGAAAAGGACCTTATCCATAAATAAAGCAGGGGTGCAAAGAAGTGAATACGGTTTACTCGCATTACAGAACTAACTGATGATAAAGCCTGAGCTTGTACTCGGGTCTCCTGAATGAACAGTCACCGCTCCCTCTGCCGTAGCAAGCTGAGCTTTGCAGCTTTAGAACATGTTAAACCGTCCTGCCTTCTGTCAGTCTGTCTCAAGCTCTTGTTATCGCTCATACCTTTCGTGGACATGTGCCTTCTACTTCTCTCCTCTGCTCTATTCCATTTCTCCCTTCACTTTAGCTCTGTGTCACTATCTCATCTCATCCTCTCAAACATGTTCTTGTCCCCTATTTTTCAATAACCCAATCAAGAAGTATCAAATGCAAAGATAGCATAAGATCACATTATCACTGCTAAAACCTTTCCCTAGAAGTTAATAAGACCCTTCTGTAAATTCATCTGGAAGAAAGGATAACTCAGGTATTCATGCTAAAATGACAACCAGACTGAAAGAAAAGTGTTGACAGGAACATTAGCCCTCAGTGTCCCTCCCAATCCAGTGTCTTTCTAGGACTCCTCAGGGCAAAGGGGAAGCTTACATAAAGGCCACTTCATCTCTAGCTGCTGCTCCTGCCACCTCTCCCAGTCAGGAGTCACTGTCACTAGCTCTACATGTTGACACCTCCTACAACGTTTCCCTACTCAGCTGTTCTGCTTGGGTTGGCCAACCTCAAGGCAGTACCTACATTTGACTCTTCATGAGGTGTTTGCTTTCTCCTGCTGTCACTATCTAGAATGCCACCTCCACTTCCAGGAATTTTTCATCAACCCAACACCAAGTGCTCTGGGAATTCCACACAGACATTATTCAGGCCAACACAGTGGTGCAAACCTGCTCTTGGAACACCAATCAATGCTCCTTAGGAAAACTACTCTCTGTTACCACCACTTAAAGTTCCTAATTACCATTCCTCTGAGGCTCCTTTCCTCTTCATCCAGTGAAAAAAATGCCTTCCTCTCATGTGTTCTACTCTTTGTTGGGGAAAGGAAAAAGCGATCCAGAGTAGAGCTATTTGGATCAAAAAGTGATAGTTCTTTCAACTTTACCTCAAGACCTTTTCCTTCTCAGGGAACAAAGTAAGCATTTAATAATTATTTCTTTTTTTTTCCCCAATAATTATTTCTTGAACAATGCGTGAGTAAATCCATGATGCACAGGTGTATTTCAGTATGTAAAGTCCAGCTCCTTCTACCTCAGCTCCAATGGGTCAGATTCTTTCCTCACTTAAGGTTACTTTTATTCTTTCAAAGAACAAAATCTTTTCTCTGCTGCCATCAGTATGCTCACTCCCTATGTCCACTGCAACAGGCATGTCTAAATCACCGCAGTGGACAAGTTCAGGGTGGTCCTTATAATATCCCAGACTCCTTGCAAATCAAGGAACGTGATCAGATAAAAACAGAAGAACAAAGAGAGGGGAAGTATCATCTTATTTAGTTCTAAATAGGGTATATCTGAGCCTATGCACAAGACCCATGTATTTATTCAACTAATACCTACTGAACATCTGGTAGACATTACACAATTATGCCTGACCCCAAGTCCAAAAACAGACAAGGAAAACTGTGAACTGTGAGTTCAATCAAACCAAATTCTCCAATTGTTTTCTGAAAAATACTTACTTGCAGATGTCTTATATTGTCGGCTGCAAGAATCATCACTTCATTTTCTTGAAATACAACATCTATTTCTTGCTTTAACACGGTAGCAGAGTTCTGACATACTTTCCTTGTCTCCCAGAGCTGATTAAGAGATTAAAAAAAACTAAAATAAGAAAGGTGTATCTGAAATAATGTAACGTCTTAGTCTTAGTCTTAAAACATGATACAAGCCAAATTTTACAGTGAAAATGCACGATGCTAGAACTTTTTTCAGTTATTAGGTTATAATTCAACAATATAACTATTTGTTATTCACATGTTACTCACATGGAAGAAGCAGTTAGTATTAAGAATAATGGATGTTAGAGCCAAAACACATTTAATGAATTTTAGCTGCACCTAAAGTTGTGACTTTGGGAAGATTACTTAACCTAGTGCTACTCAAAGATAAGGACCCTCTGCTGGTCTCCAATCTGCTGATACCAAGATAAGGAGCCAGAATGTAAATCAGCTACATCACTGAAAAACACTATCAACAGTACACTTAGCTATACAGATGATTTTTTTTAACAAGACTTTCCTAATGAAGGAAGCAATGCACTGATTTACATTCTGCTCAACCTTATTGAAATGGCACTTTAAGTAGCACTGACTAAATCTCTCTGTCTGTTTCCTGAGCAGCAGAAAGAATCAGTAAATTAATACATGTACAGCACTTTCCACAATGTCTGGCATCCAGTAAATACTAAATAAATTTTACCTAAAACTTGTACAAAACACTGTTATTAGATGCTACAAGAAGAAACCAGGCTCTCTGGACTCAAAGAGCTTATAATCTAAGATGTGTGAGTAAATCAGAGCAACAGTAGAGTATTGATGGTTAGGAGTAAATCAACTCTATATTTAAATTCAAAGCAGATTTTATACATAAGAAAATGACATAGAGCTATAGGAAAATTAAAAAAGACATTTCCCCAAATGGAATATGAGGAAAGGCTTCACATAAGATCATTAGGAATTCAAGAAGGAGAGATACAGGGACAGAAGATATTCCAAACACAAGAAACCACATAAGCAAAAGTACAGAAGCAGGGAACCACAGGGTATTTGGGAAATGTAGGTTACCTATAGGAATAAACTAGAAGACAGACTGGAGTGAATGAGGCTACGCTATAGAGAAATTTAATGGCAGATTTGGAGACATACTTATTCGGGAAGGTAAAAGAGTCACTATTTCAGAGCAAAAATGACACGACTACATTGTACACCAGGAAAATATCTTAAAAACCAAGAAAGAAAAGATTTATGGCAAAAACTGATACCAGAGAAGCAACAGGTAATGAGCATCTAAACTTGAAATGGCAAAGTGGAAATACATGACAGAAAATGCAAAGGTAGAATCTATTAGAACTGGCAAGGAATTACATGTGGGAATTCAAGGTAAAGGAAAGAGTCAAAATTCCTCTGATAAATCAAAGATAATATATTTAAATTAACCAAAATACAGTTTAATCACTGAACTGACTGATGGTTCTATTCAATAAATAAGTACTAAATCAATAAGACAAATATAATGTATGTAATAGCACTTTTGAAGGGTAAATATGAATTTAGTAGTTTCCTGTTTTATTTGTCCCAATACTTTTCATCAATTTCTTAGTTTATAGGTTTATTTATCATGAGTAAATTTCTAAAATAAAAATGAGGGCCTCCCTGGTGGTGCAAGGGGTTAAGTCTCAGCCTATGAAGCTATCTGCAGCCACTGCAGCATGAGTTCGATCCCCAGCCAGGGAGCTTCCCCATGGCGCAGCAAACCTCTCCTGTCTCGCCTGCTGCTCCCCTCGGCAGTGTACATCAGTCAATCTGCCTATTCTGCTCCCCACTCTGTCTCTGGTGAATCCTCTCACCACTCCATACCTCTGGCCTACACCCCAACTTGTATACATAAATAAATCTTAACAACAACAAAAAAAATTTTTTTAATAAAAATCACAACATATCTCACCCTGATTGTCTGGTCATCAGAAGATGTCAAAAATGATGATCCATCAGGAGAAAACATCACACAATGAACCCAACTTAAATGTCCTCTGCAATCGGCTACTTTTAAACATGAGTCCACATTCCACAACTACAGAGCGGAAAAGAAAATGAAATGAAGTTCATAAGCATTTTGAATATATAAAGAATATGTAATACAGCAAAAATGATCCAGCAGTTCCACTTCTGTGACTACAGTTCAAAATACACTAGCAGAAATACAAAATGACTGTAGAGAAATTACTTATTATGTCATTATTCTTAATACAAAAAACAACCCAAATGACCCATCTGGAAACAACCCAAATGACCATCAATAGGGAAATGATTAAATAAACTACATTAATCACATGACAAAATACTATTCAGCCACAAAGAATAATGAGTAAAGCTCCCTGAAAAAGACTAGTCTCTGATATATACTGCTTATGAAAAGAAAGGAAAGAACACACACACACCCCTATTTCTTCAGAAGAGTATATATACACTATACTCTGTAAGAGTATACTCTAAGAGTATATATACTATACTCTGTAATGGATGAAAAATAAGTATGTGAATATATAGATATTTGGAGGTATATACACAAACAGATATGAAGTACATACATATAGCTATTTATCTGCACAAAAAGAAACACTGGAATGTTAACCCAAAATAAAAACGGTTAACTATGAGAGAGGGAGAAAAAAATGAGTGGAGGGTTATTAGTAGGAATGCAAACTGGTACAGCCATTACGGAAGACAGTATGGAAGTTCCTCAAAACATTAAAAATAGAACAAACATAAGATCCAATAATTCCACTTCTGAGTATTTATGCAAAGAAAACAGAAACACTAACTCAAAAAGATATGCACCCCCAGTTCACTGCAGCATAATTCAAGAAAGCTAAGGTATGGGAACAACCCACATGTCCACTGAAGGGTGAATGAAATGGAAATATGATACATATATATATATATATATATATATATATATATATATATTAAATGCATTATCATTCAGCTGTTAAAAAGAAGGAAATCTTTTCATTTGCAACAACATGGATGGATCTCCAGAGCATCGTGCTACATGAAGTCAGTCAGACAGAGAAAGACAAATATTATATGCTCTCACTTATATGGGAAATCTAAAAAAAAAAAAAAAAAAACCAAAAAACAAAACAAATCCTGTGTCACAGACACACAGAACAAACTGGTGGTTGCCAGGGATAGCTGGGATGCCTGAGGGGAGAGGGAGGGAGGGGTGAAGAGGTACAAATTTTAAGTCATAAAATAAGTTGTGGGGATGTAATATATATAGCATGGTGACTGTGGTTAGTAATATTGTATTACATACTTGAAGGTTGCTGAGAGATCTTAAAAGTTCTCATCACAAGAAAAAAATTATAATTATTATGGTGATAGAGGTTAGACTTCTTATGATTGTTTTGCGATATATACAAATATTGAATCATTATGTTGTACACTTGAAAACTAATATGTGATATGTTAATTGTACCTCAGTTAAGAAGAGTGGAGGGGAAGGGTCAGGGATGAAAGTGAGATTTTCTCTCAATGTAACTTATTGCACAGCTTTGATTTGGAATCATGCATAAATTTTATCTATTTTTTTAAAAAAACAATCAAACTATTCCCCACTGTCATCTAATCCTCATTTCAATTGATTGCAAAACCCTACAATAAATGAGTGTACTAATTGTACATGTACACATTTCTCTCATTATTCATGCTTATTACAAATTGCCAACGTCTGTCATCAGCCTGGCTATATTTTGTCCTGAGTTCTGCTGTAAATTACTCAAATATATTCCAGTCTAATGAAGTACCATATGTGCCTGAGTTCCTCTCATTACACTCTGAATTACAGACCTACTTTATGATTTCAGAACTAATATGTACAAAATAAGCACCTCATCACATGCCCAGTGGTTTTCAATCAGCGAGTTCTATGGTTACAAGTTAATTGTATGAGATCTTCTTTGCCAACCTCTAGAATCCAAACTAGGAAATACAGAGCTAAAGGCCATAAAGTTGGCTCCACAACTGAAAATTCTCTTGAAAACCCTTCCCTCTCATCCCTGCCTATTCTCGCCCAGCATTTCTCTGTCACTCAATCTCCAAAGCCAAGTCCCTGTATTTCAAGAAGAAAGACAATGTTTCCTGGAGTTTTCTAATAGCAGACTGAAAGGAATTTAGAAATAGCTGAAAGAGGTCTTGCTCTTCCATGCCTAAAATTTCAAGCAAAGCCCAGAAAGGGGAAATTTCCCAGCCCACCTATCCTCAGGATCTATAGAGAAGGTATAGTAGCTCCTAGCACATCCAGCCTTTTGATTCAAGGCCTCTGCTGAAGGGACCAGTGCCCAAAGCACCCTACTTTTCCCCACTGCTTCAAAAAGGATTGGGATTTTTCCACATTCACTGCTTCTGTTTCCAGTGCTCTCATCTTAAGTTCATCTACTCATGCTCATATTATCGATAACTCATGCGGAAGAGCTCAGCAACTCTCCCTCCACACCTTCGTAGTAAAGGGCACAAGTGGTACCCTAACAGAGGACTGCTGAAGTAAGCACAGAAAACTGAAGAAGTAATTGCAGCAGTCAAACTTCCTTCAAGAAAGCCTGTGAATCAAGTGAATCAAGTGACTTTTCCTATTTTCCACATTAAGCCTCATACCTGTCTCCTTACAAGATAACAAGGGCTTCAAATTAGTGGTGTTAAGACCCATTCAAGGAAGCTTAGACAAACTAATCCATCTTTGGAGGAAAAATATCAAGGAATTCATTGCTTCTTTAAAAAAAATTAATACAGCGGGCCTCCCTGGTGGCGCAGCGGTTGAGCACTGCGCTGTGGAGCTGTCAGCTGCGTGCAATGCGAGTTTGATGCCCGGCCGGGGAGAATCCCACATGGTGTGGCAGACCTCTCCTGCCTCACCCGCTGCTCCCCTCAGCAGTGTATTTCTGATCTGCTTGTTCTGCTCCCCACTCTGTCTCTGGTGAAGCCTCTCGCCGCCCACGCCTCTGGCCTGTACCCCAGCTTGTATGTATAAATAAATAAATCTTTTAAAAATATATTAAAAAAAATTAATACAGCAAATCATTGAATGGGACTTTTCCAAAGTCAGTAAATAAATTCTATCAGGTATGTGCAAAATTACAAAGATAGAAACAGGTAACTTATAGGAGTCATTTTATTCATTAGTGCTTAGCAACAGAGATCCTAAGTTAATCACTTCCAAATTTAACTTCTATCTTACTCTTCTCACTCTGAACTAGACTCATCTTTCACCATTTCTTTTACAGACAGGTCTATGCCTATCTATGGTGTTTAAGAGATGTTTCTGCCTAGGAAATTCATGGTCATTCCACTGATTTTCAGGTAAGACCTTGGCTTACCTGAGCCATTCAATAAAGCTTGGTGAATGATACTGTTACACCTGTGATGCTGTCAAATCAAGTCTTCTATCACTGCTCAAGTAATAAAACTGGCTATATAGTTTAGTATATAAAGCCACAGGTCATTATGCCATCAAAAAAGTAACTCTATAATTTCCCAGGCAAACATCTTCAGCAGTGACTTGAGCAACCCATTATTTATCATCCTTCTACTTCTGGACATACTGGTTTCAGAGAGTAAATTCAACTACTCACCTCCACACAGCACTGGGATAAAGCCACTATTATCAAGTGGTTAAGAGGGGAGAAGTCACAGTACTGGATAGTGCTCTGATGACCCGTATGAATTTCTGCCAACAGATTCCTGGTATGAATGTCAAAAAGCTGTCGACATAAAACAGAGAAATATCTATGAAAGTAAAATATTTTACAAGCTATGTCCACAATGAACTTAAATTTATTTCTAAAAAAATCCTCCCATTCAAATATAAAGTGTAAGTCCTGAAAAACACAATTACTGACAATTGGCATAATTATCAGCACTTATAAATATGTGTGTGTGTGTATAAATACTTTTAAAATATTGCTTAATCTGAAACATGCTTCCTATAAATTAAAACTTATCACAGGTGATTTCTCTTGCTGGTCCCAAGAGAAATAAAATCTTTGTGAATAAATCAACAGGCTAGCCAAATTAACAGAAGTTCCCCCTAACGCTTATTTATTCAAAAGAGAAAATGCATACTCATAAATGAAGATGATCAAAATAACCTAGAGTAGAGGCTTTCTACAATCCTCCGCTGTGCCAGCTGAGCTAGAACAGAGGCTTTCTAAAGTGGAATTAACTCAATCCTTTCTATTTCTCTTCAGAGCTACCAAATTATTCCATTACGATCAATCATTTTCCCATTTTTAAACCCCAAAGAGCTATTTTTGAGTAATTCGTTTCTTAATTCCAATTTATGAAAGATATTTAAATGCTGAATACATTTTCCTAACATTTTTGCCAAAATGATAAGAACTTGTATACCAATATAGTATGTAGCAATCTAAGACCAAGGCACAGGCTTCAGGAAGAAAACAAGGCTTCCAGTAGGAGCCGTGAAAATGTTTTCTGAATGCAAAGACTGAAAACAGATACAGATGGTAAGCAGCACAGCATTGGGGATTGACAATAAAGGACAAGAAATGACACCTGAAATGCTTCCTATGATAGGTTGTTCTTAAAAATTAGTGACTGAGAAGGATAGAGGAAACTTGCAAATATGGAAGAGGCCACTGTCCCAATTACTGAATAGGAATAAAAAAAAAAAACAGATCTAATAATCAGAGTGGCTAACAACACAAAAGAGTTGAAAGAAATAAGAGAAGGATAGAGATGCTAAAGAATAAGAAATTGAGATCTCTGCATAGTCAAGGGTGATCTTAAGATCTAAGGAAGTTTTATTAGCACGGTAAAACAAGGAGCTAGCTAGGCTGTTTCTCAAGAGACATTTTCATGCAGTATAAAATTATTTGCCCCTCACCAGATCTTTTAAAATGTTCAAATTTTGTTGACACCATTAGTCATTAGGGAAGTGCAAACCAACCCACAATGAGTTATCTCACATCTAATAACATGGTAATTTTTAAAAAATGGAAAGTAAGTGTTGGCAAGGATTGGAGAAATAATAAGACTAGTAGTAGAGGAAGGCATTTCCTTGTCATTTACTTTCTTTGCATGTCTCCCTCGTTTACTTCACAGAAATCTCACAATTTTCTTCAGTTGTTGATGATTATTTCTCCCTGCAGTCACCAAACCAGAAAATCACCTAAATCAATGTACTCGAAATTGTAAAAAAAAAAATAAAGTGATGTAGAAAGTAGTCTATATTTTAAGTAACTATAAGAAACACTGGAATTAACAACATAAATCATTTTGTATTGCAGGACTTCTCAAGGCCTTGCATATGTTAATACACACTGAGTACCTCGCGTGGGGGAACATGATATTTAACACTTCCCAACCCATCTGACCTTGGAGAACTTTCCTTTTTTTTTTTTAAAGATTTTTTTTTTTTAAGATTTATTTATTTGTACATACAAGCTGGGGTACAGGCCAGAGGTGTGGAGTGGCGAGAGGGTCCACCAGAGACAGAGTGGGGAGCAGAACAGGCAGATCAGAAATACACTGCTGAGGGTAGCAGCGGGTGAGGCAGGAGAGGTCTGCCGCACCATGTGGGATTCTCCCTGGCTGGGTGTTGAACTCGCATCTCGAGCTGCCGACAGCTCCACAGCGCAGCACTCAACCGCTGCGCCACCAGGGAGGCCCTAAAGATTTATTTATTTATGCATACAAGCTGGGGTGTAGGCCAGAGGTGTGGGGTGGTGAGAAGATTCACCAGAGACAGAGTGGGGAGCAGAACAGGCATATCAACTGATGTACACTACTGAGGGGAGCAGCAGGCGAGACAGGAGAGGTCTGCTGGGCCATGTGGGAAGCTCTCTGGCTGGGTATTGAACTCTTGCGGCAGTGGCTCTGGATAGCTTCACAGTGCTGCGCTTAACCCGTTGCCTCCAGGGAGGACCTTTTCTTACAAGGTCTATGGACAGTCTCTGGACCATAGTTAAGAACTGTGAGAGGTTAGGAAACTTTCCCAAAATTATACAACAGTACTTTATTTATACCAGTAAACATTATAAAATGCAAAAGTCCATAAAAGTTCTTTCTTTAAATTAGATGAAATTTGGCTTTTAATAATACTTACAAAGATTTTATTTTTTGCTGCCACCATTATCCTAGCACCATCAGCAGACCACGAGCAACATTTCACTATCACTTCCATATCCTCTTGAGATTCTTCTGAATTTAGGAAGAACTGCTTCACATCAATGGTTTTTGTCAGGTTGGCTGATTTCACATCCCAGAGCTTTAAATTATTAAAAAAAAAAAAAAAAAGAATAGAAAAGAAAAAAAAATTTTAATTGCTCTACTCTCAAATTACAGCTCTAGAATTCCACCTGGATGAAGTGTCACACAAAATTAATCACTTCACCTAGTGGTTTATTTTTACTTATTATGACTTTTTGGCAAGGTTTTTAAATTAATTATCCAGTTTCCAGCACCTTCTTAAAAAGAAAAACATTAGAAGGACACCAGAAATGCTGAATATAAAATAATTAAATTATTAAAAAGCACCTTGCGTGGTGCGGAGAAGGCTAAAAATCAGGTGGGATGAGCTTGGGATAAAAGGTGAGGTGAAGAGACTCAGAACTTGCCACTGCTGCCCTCTGCTGTGCCAGCCAAGAAGTTGGCTTCACGACTACAGTATGCACGGTATGGCCACTTCACTACACAGAACCAAGTTACAACCGAGAAGCGCAGCCAGACACATAAGGAAGTACCTGAAAATGTAAAATAAACATACGGAGAGGAAACAAAATAATTTGTATGCCTGGTAGGGCCAGGCAGGGCTCTAAAACAACTGGAACAGAGTGTGATTTTAAGAGACCAAAGTCCCCTCACCAGCAGAGGTAAGTGCCGGCATCACCAAAGACAGGTTCATGAAAAGACCAATCTTCACTCCCCTGGGCTTGAGACATGTCCCAGCTTCACAGCCATCATGGCTGCCATGCCCAGACTATTTAACTCAGGTTCAAAAGCACAGCTCCCAGGTAAAACCCAATTTGTCTGACAAGGCACATTTTTCTCTCTCTCTCAAATTTAGAGAAATATTATTTAGACTAAAAAATACAACCAAAGCCAAAGGCTTTCCCCTTGCAACAACCATGGAAAAACTGTATAAAGCAAAATAGATGCCAGGTGTTAAAATTAATTAGTCTTCTCTAATATTAAAGTGAAAAATAATCATTAACGTCAAAACCGTCTATCTCCTCAGCCAGAATATTTGCAAAATTGCACTGTTGGCCCTCTAAATATGAAAAACAACACAATCACTGCCTGGACTTAAGGAAAAAAAAGAAAACAACCCAATTTCATTACATCTATCTAAATTACATCTTCTGCATCTGGACCCGACTTCAGTTCCTCGCCAAGAAATGATGAAATTATACATATTGAGCAAACAAGTAAATACTAATGTTTCATGTGGAGCAAGTCACTGCACTGTATCCAAGACCCATGTGCACCCTGACCCTGACCCTTACGTGGTTTAAAATGCCAGTTTTTAAATAAAACTCACATCTCGAAACACTCTATCAGAGTCTGAAAAACACACATTTATCAGTATGATGCCTACACGAAAAGCTTGTAAGATTAGAGAGCCACTGGGGCAGGCAATAATTTCCCAGTTCTGCATCCTCTCAGAAGGCAAGCACTTCAGAAGATTTGACCCTGAAATGTTGTTACCCAACATCACTTGGTGGGACCTCTGCCTACTACATGTCACTGTATCAGTGCAAACCAGTCAATAGCAATGACTTAACAGCACTGTGGGAAAGCTGCACAAACATAGCAGTTTTCTGAGGATGTAGTAATGCCTGTTCCCTGCTACCAAGCTCTGTGCTCTACAATCTCACATGAAATCCAAGTCCTGTTCCTGAAGAATTTTTTTTTTCTTTTGAGTTTGGAGAAGTCAGTTTGATTTGAAGGGATATACAAAGGCTCATCATCTTGAAAACTTTGAAATAAACCACTGTGGTAATCACTTTGAGATTAAATAAGTGAATCAGGGACAGACATTACTCTCAAGGAATTTTTAGGCCACAAAGGAGGTAAGATAAGCCTATGAGTGATTCTAACACTAGACATTCCAGATCTATCATTTGAGAGCAGAAGATACAGCAGAGTGAGAATGCCATGCCCCAAGCTGCAGGCTTCAGGAAACTACCTCTTGCAGAAGACAGACCTCTCATTTCTCCCCCAAAGATTAGACTATCTTACACCAACCCCAGATGGGCAGAATATCAACACCAAAAAGACAAGAAGAATACTCTCAAGCCTCAGTCTAGGTTAAGGGGTCAGCATAAGATAAAATACAAAAAGGGAAAGCAAAGACAAAGAAAGGGAAAACAAGTGCAGTATGGGGGTAACATCTGACCCCCCATATGCTCTCAGAGTACCCTCTACATACCTTCACCATATTCATAATTTTCCCATTCACTTACCTTTCTCCCCCAAACAATTTCAGATCAGGAAGTATACCTTTTTTTGTTTGTTTGTTTTAATATTCACAAAGAAACAGCAGGCAGAAGTAGAGAACTTTCTGGGTACTCAGATGAGGAAAAAGGAAGAAAGCAGAGACTTCCTATGGCAATTTTTGAGGGGGCTCATGGTGGGGAGCTTCTGTGGGTTGGTATCAACCCTCTGAACAGGTTAAGAGGTAAGGTTATCGCCACAGAATGAAGCAGATGCAGTGATAAGGTTGGGTGCTTACGAGTGGCAGAAAAACCTTGGAACAGGCACTATGGTAACTACAACAAATCAATTAGGGATGAGCCAACCTTAATTTGTCAGCAAAGAAGGCCCAGTTGAGCTGCACAGCTTAAATTTGTGAAACAGATAAAATGGCCTGGTTTCACATCTTTTCCTGAACATTAAACAACCTAATAATAATAGAATAATGCTAGAGATAATGGAATCTTACCAGAACTTGGAATTAGCAATGAAGGTAACAGAGAAGGAGAATTTGGCTTGAGATATAAAATGTCTTCTTCTGAAGTCATTCACTGTGTCAAACCAAGAAATATAGGCTCACAGAAGTAATAAGAATCTCTGAGAGTTGCTTACCCTATACAAGGGTATTCTGGAAAACCTTTTCAAATATGGATCACTCTACAGAAAAAGACAGGTATTCTCTCTTTGCAGATAACATGTCACAGAAGCCAAAATTCATTTACCTAAATATTCTACCTAATCATGTTCCCATAATCTATTAACAGTTTACTTACACAAGGTAGAATTCTACATACAACGCATTCCTAGATGACCTGAAGTAATTTATACAATTACTATGAATTATTCTTAGTAAGCAGAGAAATAAAAGTTTCAACCAAAGGATCAGCATCAAGAGCGTTTACTTACTGCAATGAAGGAGTCATCTCAAAGCATTAATAACTCACATTGTCTAGAAATTCTTTTTTTTTTTATTGTTATTCATGTCTTTTACATTTTGTATTCCCCTTGGGCAGCCCACCACCAATTCACCCGTGATCCATCTCCACGGTCCCCTGTATTCTCCTCTCTTCCATTTTGTGCCCTTATCCTCCCCTCCCCACCCACCCCCACCGCTGAGTGTCTCTCTCCCACCCGGCCTCCCTATAGTCCTGTTATAAGTGAAACCATTCGATATTTTTCTTTTTCTTTCTGGCTTATTTCACTGAGTATGATTCCCTCTAATTCCATCCATGTCGCTGCAAATTGCATGTGTTTATCTTCTTTCCATGCTGAATAGTACTCCATTGTGTATATGTACACATCTTCTGGATCCAATCATCTATTTTTGGACATCTGGGTTCCTTCCATACCTTTGCTATTGTGAATAGTGCTGCAATGAACATACGGGCGCATGTATCCTTTCGGATTAGTGTTTTTGTGTCCTTTGGGTAAATTCCCAAAAGTGGTATTGCTGGGTCGTATGGAAGCTCCATGTTTAGCAATTTGAGGAATCGCCATACAGCTTTCCATAGTGGTTGGACCAGTTCACATTCCCACCAGCAGTGTAGAAGAGTTCCTTTTTCTCCACATCCTTTCCAGCATTTGTTGTTGCCTGTATTTTTAATGTGTGCCATCCTCTCAGGTGTGAGGTGGTATCTCATAGCAGTTTTGATTTGCATTTCCTTGATTATAAGTGATGTTGAGCATTTTTTCATGTATCTGTTGGCCATTTGCTTTTCTTCTTTGGAGAAGTGTCTTTTGAGCTCTTCTGCCCATTTTTTGACAGGGTTGTTGGCTTTGTTTTTGTTGAGTTGTGTGAGTTCCTTGTAAATTTTTGTTATCAGTCCTTTATCAGATGTATTGTGTGCAAAAATCTTTTCCCAGTTGGTAGGGTGTCTGTTAGTTTTGGTTAATGTCTCTTTTGCTGTACAGAAGCTTTTTATTTTGATGTAATCCCATCTGTTTATCTTGTCTTTCACTTCCT
>PVIJ01014630.1:0-39762 GCA_004024925.1 Scalopus aquaticus
GGAGAGAGACAATCAGTGGGGGGGGAGGGGGGGAGGAAGGAGCCGGAGGGAGGGAAGGGAAAGGGCACAAAATGGAATAGAAAAGAACACAAGGGACCATGGAGATGGATCACGGGTGAATTGGTGGTGGGCTACCCAAGGGGAATGCAAAATGTAAAAGACATAAATAACAATAAAAATATATATTATTAAAAAAAAAAAGATAAAGAAAAGAAACATTCACAAGAACATTAAGTTCTCACTGCTTGCAATTGCAACCATTACAGTGTTATGACAGTACTTGTGAAGTCACTTTCTGGAATATCTGGACTTCAAAAGCATTTTCTTTCGGAATGTTACATTACCCTGTGCCAATTTGTCATCTGTAACTCTCTTCTGTGAATATAAAGTAGGAATCTTCCATTATGTAGAAGGCACTCAGAAATGCCTTTTTTTTTTTCTTTTGGGATAAAGGAAAACTAATAGATCAGTGACCAACAGATAATTTGTTCTAGAACTATGTGTAGTAGAGATTGTATTAGGTAAGGTCAATGTATACATTATGCTAATAATTGTCTTTAAAAGGTGTGTATGGAAAAATATGCTTATATATGTTGAACAACTGTCTGGAAGTAAATATAAATACATAGGCAGTGGAGAATGCCTTGGTCAGGGGAAATGAACTTTTCACTTTACAACCTTTTATACTATTTTGACTTTTTTTTTTAACCATGTGCATATATTATTCAGAGAAAATAACTTAAAATGATTTATAAGTAAAAGATAAAGGGGATAGAAGGGAAAATCTTAATACTGATAGATAATTTCACAACAAACCCATATGATAAATGTTATTCTTAATTTACAGAGAGGAAAACTATGACTGAGAGAGAAAATAAGTTGCTCAAAATCTTAAAATTAGAAGTAGATTACAGGGGCCTCCCTGGTGGTGCAGGGGTTAAAGTCTCAGTGCTATCATCAAGCATTTGCCAGCTGAGGCAGGAGTTGGATCCCCCATCAGGAACGGAACCCATGTACTGTGCAGCAGACCTCTCCTATCTTGCCCATTGCTCCTCTCAGCAGTGTATTTGAGATCCGCTTGTTCTGTTCCCCACTCTGGCTCAGGTGAATCCTTTCACGCCTTGCACCTCTGGCCTACACCTCAGTTCTTTTATGCATTGAAAAAAAAAAAAAAGAAGTAGATTCTAGGTTGATTCTGAATCCAAAGCTAGGTTATCTTTCTGTATATATGCAACATATACATAATTTGGATTATAGTTATGAGCAAATGCAAAAAAAAATTAACAGTAACTTAAATTTTCTAGTTGCAACACAGTTGAGTGATTTAAGAGTTTCTTAAAAGAAACTTACAGGTAAGAAATGGCAATGGTAGATGAGAAGGTATGCTTTTCCTGAGGTGATCAAAATTTAAATTCCAAAACTTCTCAAGGGCTTTACAAAGGTTCTGGAAAGAATTTTGATTTAAGAAATCCAGTGTTGCTACTGCATCTTTCTTCTCCAGAAACTGTTAAAAGATTACACAAGTGAGGACAGACAAGTCTTCAGTGCTCAGTACTTTTTTCAATTGACCAACTAAATAACTTAAGGGTTTGCCAAATTTTAATAATTATTTCACTATTGAAACATCACTGGGTTCCTATAATTCATGTTATTATATGAAATATACAAATTCCTATCTTGCTTTAGTTTAAGAAATTACACAAGCTTCTGTGTTCCCTATCCGGGATTATCAAGAAATCACTTGGAGTCAGACTCTGTTATCAACAGGGGCACCTTCGGGGCCCCTTTATTCCCGTTATCATATTTGGTCTAACCAAGGTTATTTCCAGACTAGAGATGTGTATTTGCTTGCTGGGTCTAAGACTCCATGGCGGCTGCACCTGTTCAAAGTGATTATTGACCAGAATTTTTACATAAAGCCTCCCCAGGTAAACAGGAACTGGAGGCGGTGAGACGAGTCTTCCCACGAGTCTTTTTAAAGGACTGCCAGAGTTCTCACCCAGACCCCATTCTTCCACGAAAATGATTGTGTGCTTGGATGAAGACGAGGTAAAGGTTGTTACATCGGTAAACTCAAACATTGAACCAGTTGTTAAACCTCTGGGGTGTGGGGCCTTTCCAGGGCAGAAGAATGCCTGAGTAAGAACTTTCCCTATCGTCAGTGCTAAGAAGGGCTCTTATAAGCTAGTCCATCTTTTCACACGAGGAAGGAAGAAACAACACTAGCAGGAACATTCCACTGGTGAGAAACTGAGGCTGGAGAGGCCAAGTGATGGCAGAGTCAGGAAGGGGCTGGTGCAGATTCAGCTGCCTGAGTGCACATCAATCTACAGCACCAAGGGGTGCGCCTGTTACCTCAGTGGCCCCTGTAAGGAAGGACTCAGCAGGACAAGGGGGATTCAACATGCTTTGCCCAAAATGTAGCATTGCTGGGCGTCCACAGCCATCTAAATGCTGCACCCAGGCTGGCAGCACGCACATGCTTCCTGGCTCAAAGCTAGTTCAGAACTTGGGGGTCTGAGTTTTGATGCAGAACTATACGCACTCAATAATAAATGCCAGGAGAGGAAGATGGTGATGATTCTGCCTGTTGCATTGCGCTTGGAGGCCACCTGGCCAGTGACAAGTGTAGAAATTGACGTTCCTTCAGTGAGCGGCGGCCCAGTCCCTCTCCTCAGTGCTCGCTATGAGCTGACTGATTTTTAAATGGACTACACTGTTCTTTGCCTTTATAAACTTCCCAAGCCCCTAAGCTGTGACTCCCCTCTATTATTAATGATAAAATGTGGTAAAAAAATTTTTTTTAAAGTCAAATATTTGGTGTTTGAAGAGAAATAAACCATTAGTGTGTTGGGATTTGGGATGGTTCTTTGTTGTCCATGTGTGGAGGCTGTTTTTAGTTGTGTGTGTCACAAGGAAAGAAGCCTCCAGGAAGTGGTGTGGGGGAGGGCGGAGGGTTGAGTCAGGTCTAGCTCTGACCTGGAGCCCTGTATCTGCCAGTGAACACTGAGTGTTTGGGGCAGCCTAAGCAGGACCTAGTGCCACCTTGAGGCAGAGGACAGCAATGCCTCAACTTCCTGACCTGGGGTAAGAAAACACCTTCAGTTGAACCTCTTCCCTTTGGTTAGTGAAGATCAATTGGTATTTTCCTCAAAAGAAACTTTCAAGAAACACTTTAAGGTAAAGAAATAAAGAGTAAAGGAGCTATATATATTTCATAGATTAGATTTCTTCTGTATCTCAAAGCCTCATTAGACTCTAGCCTCAGTGTTGCCACCAATTTATCACCATCTTGGGCATCTTTTCATCATCTGGGTTTGCCGTTATACTTTCTCAACCTGACTGAATTTGGGCTCAGCTGCCATCCTAACTTACGTTATTTTGACTCCTCACTATACAAAGTCTTTCCCCAACAGGATCTCAAAATTTCTCTGAGCTGAATTGCAGAGTAGGCACAGATGCACTGATGTTCTCTTGTGCTGAGTAAATTCTTCCTAGAGGTCTCCTCTCCCTTGCATTATCCCTACTTTGTTAATCCTACTTCTGGACTGTTAGCTTATTGTTAAAGCAGCTTCCAAGCTGTAATGCTTGTAATGTAAGCAGCACTGATACCTGCTTTCATTAGTAACTCATTTTAATTTCAGAAGCCAGTTTGCATCTCAGCCATACCTTCCAAAATGCATAAGACTCCTCTCAGCTCCCAGGGAAAGCAAATGCTCTGAGAGAAAACACCACCATCCAGTCCTAGATCATCTCTGTTACCACCCAGCTGAAGTCCTAAATTCAAATCCAGTATACTTTATAGCCCTTCCTATTATCATGTTCTGCACACAAGGGTCCACAGGTTAGGATGCCCCACCAACTGTCCTTCCATTGGGTGAGCTTCTCTAAGAGGCAAAATGGAGTGGGGTTAGAACATAACCTTGGCTCGCTACTGGGTTTCTCCAAACCTCACTAGTAAAATGGGGTTATTAATAGCGGGGTTGTTGCAAAGATTAAATGAGGTAATATATATAAAATGCTTAAAAGTTTATTTGTGACATAGTTATGCAGTTAGTTGTGATTATTCATTAACTTTTAAGAATGTGTATATAGAGTATATGAGAGCACCATACACACAACAGCTCAATCCTCAAAGTTCCCCTTTATTCATTTTCCTATTATACATATGCACCATAAAACACAGGTGTGTGTATATATCCATACACAGTGTATGCATCTATATACTGTTTATTTTCCTGTTTTTTCTTTTTCTTGAGACTGAATTCCTCAAGGGCTAAAACTGTGCACAATTTAGCAAACACTGGCCCAATGCCTTCCCCATTTAGGGTTCAAATGTTCCCTAACTGGAGGGTAGCCAGTTAGGAACACTGCCCCTTGAGCTGGCTAGGTCTCATCTCTGACTTTGACATTTAATAGTTGTGTGATTTTGGCCACATTATTTACCTCTTATTGCGTTCTTTCATTAGGATGTTGCCATCATTAAAATAATAATGTACACAAACCACTCGGCATGGTGTCTGGTACCTCTTCCTTTATCATCTGGAATTGCTGACTATTGTTAAATTTTCTTCTGGTCATTTTCACATCAGAGATTTAGAAGGGCAGTTTCTATTTCAACTGGATTCTTTGTTTTATTGTTGCATAGGTTCTATTTTTCATCTGCACTGATCAGGAATTTAGCATAACCCAGTAATTTGGTAGGTAAAGAAATCAAAGAATCTTTAGCAATCTTTAAAGTCTACATTTATTAAGCCAGTTGGTAAAGAGACCAGACTTAATCTCTGCCAGGTCTAAAGCTGTTAGACGAAGCTCAAGTGAGCTGTCCCAAAGATCTTGTGGAAGCTCTTTGGTATGTACAGACCATAATCTTAACGACTGTAAACACTGAGGCTTCCTTGAAATAAAATAGTCATGAAAAAGCACTGTATCTGTGTTAAAAAAAAAATGAACTGGTGCCTCATTATAAAAGTCCAAGAGGAGTGTAAAACTCAAATATCACAACTGTTCTACACTAATTACCGGTTGTTTTCTAAGTTTTAAAATAAGAAATTATTCAAATTCATACACTGCTTCTAGTGTATGAAGTGGAATAGCATCTTAGTTGCTAACACCATAGCTATGAAAAAGCAACTGCAATTTGATGCTAACTTTAACTCTGGTGCTAAGGGACAGCCCCACACTTTAGGGGGCACTGGTGTGAATGAAATGTGCGCACGTATACACATGCACAACACACGACACACCATTTTTAAGGTTACTGAGACTGTACAAAAACATAAACATTTGATGATGTCAATTAAATCTCAAAGCCACAAATAAGCAGGTTCAAATTTCAATGGCTGATGATAAGTCTTCCTTAAGATTGATGGAAAGTCATATTCTATTATCATTTCCACTAAAACTTCATTTGTGGCCCTGAATAGCCACTACTTAAAAAAATCTTATTTTTATTAATTTTTTCCCTTACATTGTTGTAGTTCCCATAGTTCTCCCACCACCATATTATCTGTGAACCATTACCAGATTCTCGTGTCCATCCCTCTCCTGTTTTGCGCTCACTGCCTCCCCCTCCTTTGCTGTATGCCTCAGTTCTATGGTCAGCTTGCTAGTTTTATAAAAAAGTATTACTACTAGGACTTGAAATAATGTGAAAAGACTGAAGGTACATTAAATTAATAGAAACAATAATACGATTATTAAGCAATTCTATATCACCTGTTGATGAAGAAAATGATTCATTATAAATGGAAAGGAGAGAAAAGGGAACAACTAATTTGATTTCCACAGGAATAAAGCAAGATGGGGAGGAACTATACCATTAATTTATGACAATACCTGTAGGAGGAAAAAAAATTGTAGATTTTGAGGAAGAATTTAACATAATAGTCTGCTTCAGAGAATAAGGTCAAAAATATTCAGTTGCGCTCTCTAGCTTTTAGAGTTGGCTAGAAATCTCATGAAGGTCAATGAACCAGTAAATCTCATCAGATAGAGCTGTAATCAATAATCTCTGTGCCTTTAAAAAAATCCGCAACCCCCATATGCACCCAACAACAGAGCCCCAAAGTACATGAAACTAAAATTGATTCAAAGGGAGAGATAGGTAATTAAACAAGAATAATTGATGTTTTCAAGACCTCATTTTCAATAATGGATAGAACAATTTGATAGAAGATGAATAAGGAAAGAGAAGATTTGAACCATACCACTTAACCAATTAGACAATAGCAGAATATAAATTCTTCTGAAGTGCATGTGGAACATTCTCCAGGAAACATCCTATGTTAGGTCATAAAACAAACCTCAAAATACTGGGTTGTTGGAAAAGTCATAACCTATTTTTTCTGTTTTTCATTAAAAAATGTGTCATGACTTCTCCAACAACCCAGTATTTAAATGACTGAAATCGGGGGCCTCCCTGGTGGTGCAAAGGGTTAAGTCTCAGCACTATGAAGCTATCAGCAGCCACTGCAGCATGAATTCGATCCCCAGCCAGGGAGCTAACCCAAATGGTGCAGCAGACCTCTCCTGTCTTGCCCACTGGTTCCCTCAGCAGTGTATTTCAGTCAATCTGCCTGTTCTGCTTCCCACTCTGTCTCTGGTGAATCCTCTCACCACCCCTACACCTCTGGCCTACACCCCAGCTCTTTTATACATAAATAAATCTTAAAAAAAATAAAATGGGTGAAATCATACAAAGTGTTTTCTTCAACTACAATGGAGATGGAATTAGAAATCTGTAAGAAAGAAATTTGGAAAATTCACAAATATGTGGGATTTAAACAAGCAATGGATCAGGAGAGAAATCACAGTGGAAATTAGAAGATACTCTAAGATGAATGAAATAAAAATCACAACATACCAAACTTTATAGTCAAAATTGCATTTGGAAGAAAATTTGTATCTGTAAATGCTTATATAAAAAGATCTGAAATCGATAACCTAAACTTCTACTATAAGAAGAGAGAAGTAAGTGAAAATGAATAAACTAGCTTCAAAGCAAGCCTAAGGGAGAAAATAATAAAGATGTGAGTAAAAATTTATGAAGTAGGGAAGAAGAAAAAAAGGCAAGTCAATTAAACCAAAAGTTTGGATTAAGTAAAAAAAGACTTAATTTACTACAGTCAGTAATAAAAGGGAGACATTACTACCAACACTAGAGAAATAAAAAGGATTATAATCCTGTGGGCAATCAAATGCCAACAAATTAGATAACCTAAATGAAAGAAACAAATTCCTAGAAAGACACCAACTATTGAAATTGACTCAATTAGGAATAGAAACACTGAACAGATTTAACAAGACAGTGAGTCACTACTCTGAACAGACTTTTAACAAGAAAGTGAGTCACTAATCAACAAACTTCCCCAAAAGAAAAGCCCTGGACCACATGGCTTTATTAGTGAATTCTACCAAACATTTTATTAAGAATTAACATCAATCCTTTTCAAACTCTTCCAAAAAATAAACTAGGATGGGACACTTCAAATTCATTACACGAGGCCAGCATTACGATGATATCAAAGTCAGAAAAGGTCATCACAAGAAAATTACACACTAATGCCCTTTATGAATAGAGATGCAAAAATCTCAGTAAAATACCAGCAAGCTGAGTCTAGCAATATATAAAACCAAAGTCCTATTATGATAAAATAGGATTTTAAAAAAAGATTTACGCATACAAACTGGGGTGTAGGCCAGAGGTGGTGGTGGTGGTGAGAGGACCCACCAGAGACAGAGTGGGGAGTGGAACAGGCAGACCAACTAGAATACACTGCTGAGGAGAGCAGCAGGAGAGGCAGGAGAGGTCCACTGTGCCATGTGGGAAGCTCCCTGGCTGGGGATCGAGCTCACGCTGCAATGGCTCTGGATAGCCCCATAGCGCTGTGACTCAACCCGTTGTGCCACCAGGGAGGCCCATGATCAAATGGGGTTTAACCTAGGAATGCAAGGTTGGCTCAACACATAGAACTAAATCACCACAATATATCATACTGATAGAATAAATAAGACAAAAATGATACAATCACTGCAACAGCACAGAAAAAGCAGTTGACACTTGTTTGTGGTAAAAATACCCAACAAGCTAGATTAGAAGGGAACTTTTTAAACCTGATAAAGGGCACCTATGAAAATGTCACAGTTGTCATACTGAATGGTGATACTAAAAGCTTTCCCCCCCAGATTATGAACAGGGCATTCAACTTGCTCCACTTTGATTCAATATTCTGCTATTGCAGGGCCTCCCTGGTGGCGTAGGGTCTAAGTGTCAGCGCTATCACCATTGCAGCCTGAGTTCAATCCCCGGCCAGGGAGCTAACCCACATATGGTGCAGCAGACCTTTCCTGTCCTGCCTGCTGCTCCCCACTCTGTCTCTGGTGAATCCTCTCACCCCCCGCACCTCTGGTCTACACCTCAATTCTTCTATGCATAAATAAATAAATAAAACTTTAAAAAAAATCTGCTATTGGAGGTTCTAGCTGGAGACAACTTGATTGAAAAGGAAGAAGCAAAACTATTTCCATCTGTGGATGATATGATAATGTATATACAAATAGGAAGAGGAGGGTACACTAGGCACCCACTAACAAACTATTAAAGCTATTGTTTCAGCAAGTTCCCAGGATAAAGGATAAAATACAAAAATCAATCATATTGCTACATAAATTAAATAAATGGAAAGGCATTCCCTGTTCATGGACTGGAAGACTTACTATTAAGACTGACAATATTACTTAAAATGATCTGCAGACCCAATGTAATCCCAATTAACCCAGTTGCCTTTTTTTCCCCCAAGAGATTGAGAAACTTATTCTAAAATTCATATGGAAAGGCAAGGGATACTGAATAGCCAAAGTAATCTTGAAAAAGAACAAAGTTGGAGATTTCACATTTCCAATTTCGAAACAATACGAAGCAACAGCAATCAGTATCATGTGGTATAAGGACAGACATAGAACTATGCGCTAGAATTGAGAGTTCAGAAATAAACTCATATTATACTCTACTGATTTTCAACAAGGATGTCAAGACTACTCAACTGGGGGAAGAACAACCTCTGCAGCAAATGGTGCTGGGGGAAGGGAATATCTACATGCAAAAAGCTAAAATTGGATTGACTCAAAATGGATCAAAGATCTAAATATAAGAACTGAAACTATAAGCTCTTGCAAGTTTTTGTGAACTTGAGTTAGGGAAGCATTTCTTAAATAACAGCTAAAGCAAAAGCAACCCAAGAATAAAGACAAATTGAATTTCATTAAAAAAAAATTATGCTTTGAAAGATACTCTGAAAGTGAATAGGTAACTTACAGAATGGGAAACTGTATTTGCAAATCACATATCTGAAAAGGGCCTACTGGAAAAGAACTCTTACCACCACAACAAAGACTGACAATCCAATTAAAGAATGGGCAAAGAATTTGAATAAACATCTCTCTATAGAAGATATACAACTGGTCAATGAGCACATTAAAAACTGTTGAACTTTCTCAATCATTTGAGAAACGCAAATCAAACTGCAAGGAGGTTAACACTTCACATCTACTAGAAACAGCTATAATTTTTTAATAAATGAAAATACACAGTGCTGGTGAGAATGTAGAGAAATTGGAGTCCCTGTACATTGCCAGCAGGAATGTGAAATTGTGCAACTATTTTGGAGAACAGTTTGGCAGTTTTTCAACAAGTTAAATATTGAGCTACCATACGACCCAACAATTCGACCCCTATAGTTACCCAAGGAAATTGAGAAGATATTTCACACAAAAACTTGTGCACAAGTGTTCACAGCAGCACTATTTATAATAGCCAAAAGGTGGAAATAGCCCAAATGTTCATCAATATGAGTAAACAAAATGTTGATATAACCATACAATAATATAATTTAGTACTCAAAAAGAATGAAGTACTGATACATGGTACAACATAGATGAACCCTGAAAACATTAAACTAAATCAAAGCAGCTAGACACAAAACACAAATTAATGATTCTACTTGCAAGAAATGTCTAGAACAGGCAGATACATAGAGACAGAGCAGATAAGCAATTTCTTGGCTGCTGTGGGGATGAAAGAGGAGAGGATATTAATAGATACAGGCCTTCTTTTTGGGATGATGAAAATGTTCTGGAATTAGATAGTTGTGCCTAATTTAGTGGCTACACTGACATGGCTTACCTTTTAAAAGGGTAAATTTTAATGATAAATTAAATTTAATGATAATTTTAATAGTAAATTTTAATTTGAATTATATCTCAATTAAAACAACAACAACAACAACAACAACAACAACAAAACTTCAACTCTCTCCCCCCATTTTAATCTAACTGTAGTAAGGGAACCTGCTGTCAAGGGAATATGTTCTCATGCCTCAGGAATGAGGAGGTAGAAGACTGAGAATTCATTGCTCAAAACATTTACATATACTAAGAATCCTGCAAGCACAAATTAACAAAAATATTTCAGTTTTTCTCAATAAAACAAAATTCATTTACACATGTACAGCTGGTCTCATCTAACCTTTTAGAACTTGCTGTTTCAAAAAACCACTGCACCAAGTTAGTAACAAAAAATAGATATAATGTATTACCAATAAGTGTGTGTTTTGGAAAATTTTTCCTACATTCATCCCTTCATCCCACAAATATTTATTGAGCACGTACTATGTGCAAAGCTCTCTACAGTGGCAAGCGACACAGTTAAATGTCCTTATTGCTGTGGAGCTGCATAGGGGCAGATTGAACAAAGGAACAAGAAATTAATTAGCAGAGGTGAACGGCGTCCTTGAAGAAAATGAAAGAAGTAACTCAACTGAGCATCAGAGGAGGCACCACCACACAGGATGTGCGTGTGTGTGGCTCCCACCCTGACACAGTGGGCACATTACTGCTCCGGCCAGGAGGAGTCATGAGCACGCTGTCTCTGAAACACGTATAAGTGAAATGTGGGTATCTCTCCAAATCAGCCTTCCCAGGGCTGATTATTATTATTCAGGGGGTGAATAATACTCAACAGCACAGTCTTTTTATTTTAATATTTATTTATTTTAATACAAAGCTTTGGCATTAGCAATTTTATGAAAAAATAAAATGTACTAAAAATAAACGCTTGTGTGGCATGATTGGTAAATGATGCACAAAAATAGGTTCTTTTTTCCTTCAAGGCAATCAGTCAGAAAGCAGTTTTCTTCTTCAAAACCATTCTACCCTATGGGATAAAAGAAAAAAGATAGAGGTCATCAATTAGTTAAAGTAGTCAATGTTTTAAAATAACAGAAAGCGATCTTAATTTAAGGGTGGCTTGGGCTGTCCCCAACTATTTCCAAGCCCACTGGTAAAGCCAGCATAAGTCATTAGCATTTTCCTGAATTCAGCAGTTTCAGATCTATGGTCAAGGGGTAGCTCTCTTAGAAGTGTGTTAGTACTTCCCAAAAGGAATCCAGGACAAAATACAGGGAGTAGTGTCTTATTTTAAAAATGCAGAGAAAATGATCATACAATATATGCTCCTGGTTTCCTGGTTTGAACACGTTTTAAATGCTGGGTTGTCCTGAAATCTGTAGGTGTTGTCTTTAAAATATGCTACCCCCTAATACCTCAAACAAGAACGTCATTACTTATTCTGAAATGAGATCTGAAGAGTACAGAGTTTCAGGGATGTATGGTTCTCGTCCAGGAACCACCCCCACCCCGATTGTTGTGTGCATGTGTGTGTGTTCCTATACCAGGTGTGAGAATGTATCTGAGGTCTTTGAAAAATTTACTATGCTGTCCTCAGGCTAACGCTGCCTCTCTGCAGTCTGGCATTGTCCTGCTCTTGGAATGCTTGTCCAGTCTGGTTCATTTCCATGGATCTTATATCATGTTTAGTTCTGACTTCTTTTCTCTCTGCTAAGTTCCAGATCTATATATTTCAAACTGTCTAACGGTTATCTTAATGGTTATCATACAATTCTTCATCATCTCTTGATGTCATCTCCTCCCCATTACCTCATGACTCCCTCCTTCAACTCCGTATTTTTATCTAACATATCTTCCTGCCTCCTGTCTCTACACTGCCAAAGCACGTTCTCAGTTAACAGGAATTACTTTTTTGCTTAAAGTCTTAGACACTATCTACTGTTTACAAGAGTAAAGTTTAAATTCTGTCTACTGCTACACCAACTACAGCATACACATTAAATCATACAACCCCTGAAACTGATCTGCTTTTTCTTCACTTTGTGCCCTAATTATCTTGGGCCTGGTACTGAAACTCCTTCTTCATCCCAGGAGGGGTGTACTCGCCAGCCACTATGATTCAGGGATCTGGCACTCGCACTCAGGGAGCACTGGGGAGATGGTGACTAAATGAATAAGGCCTAGTATGAAAAACAGAGAGGAACAACTTCACATAAAGTCCTGTACTTTACTGCATTCTATAGTTCATATTAACACACTGTCTTTATAATATTTCCTCAGGAAAAAATGGATATGAGATGCAGGGACTTTCAATGGGTGAATAAGTATTTTTAAATTAATTTTGCTGGCCTTTAAAGAAATTATAAACAACGAATGAAGCCCTAACATTAAAAGTACTTCTGAAAAATAAAATATGACCACTGCCAAAGGAGGTACAGAAGTTATATCGTAGACACTTTAATCCTCTTTCTGTTACGTTTTTTAGAAAAAAAACAAATTTGTCTTAATCACACTGGAGTCCTTGAAGACTCTTTGGAGTCGTCAAAAATATGCAGTGTGGAGGGAAAAGCTACAACCAGAAATACTGGGCTTAGGCCTCAGTGCCCTTCTTCCTCTGGCACTTTCTTGGGGGTCACCTGGCCTCTCTGGGCCTCATTTATGTATGTATCTCAGGCTCAGAGTGGTTAAAAGGAGAAGTAAGTAAGAAGTAAGTAAGAGGGTTGATTATCAAACTGAGGGCAGTTTCAAATTGTTGCTGAAATTGCTATAAGCAAGGCTGTCTTGAGAAGGTAAACAAAGATGGTGCTAGTGTGAGCAAAAGTATTAGATTGAGAACAGTGTTTCTCAAACCGCAGGCCACAAGCTATTAATGGATTGTAAAATCGTTTAGGACTTTCTGACTGGCATTAACAATAACAAAGTACACAGGGAAATAAATCAGAAAATATTGCATGCAGTAAAGAAAATGTTTGTGAGCCTTCTTTTTCTTTCTCAGCTATATAGGTGGGAATTCTGGGTCATAATGTAAAATAGATCTCTTACAGTGGGAGACAGGAAAAGAAATTTGAAAATACTGCTTTACAAAAGAAATGGAAAAACACTGCTTTTGAATACTGAGGTTTTAAAAGAGGCAGCCAACAAAGAAGCCAATCTTTCTCCTCCCACTATGATCTCTCCTAGGAAGGGACTATTTAGGACAGACAATTCAAGAGGGACTCCCAGAAGTGGAAGGAGCCTCAGACTTCCACTTGATGCAGTATCTTCCTCTGAATTACTGAGGCCTCACAGCTTCTGTCTGAATAACTAGCTCCTGGCAAGCTCACAAGCTTTCAAAGTACTCCAAGTCATGGATGTACAATTCTGACTTGTAGTTTCTTACACTAGTTGAAGTCTAGCTTCCTGTAATATCTCCAGAATTTCCAAAACTACAGTGTCCCCTTCTGGATGTATAAGTCTACAGTTCCTAATGGAACTAGTATGAGCAATAAATGAGGCAATGTGGGTAGAAAGGAGCCCAATACAGGTGGTAAGTTTTTCGTAGGCACCCAATAAATAGTTCTACTCTCATTTTTGGGAGTCTTTCAAATACCTGCTGACACCTTTCACATTACTTCAGTCTCTTCTAAGCTAAGCCCCCACAAGACATCAAATAATGGTTTTCCGAAATACTGAGTGTAAAATTAACATTCTGCTTAACTGTGTTATAAATTTTTACTGCTACATTTCAAAGAAGGATAGCTCATGAGGAATACTGGTGGGGCCCAACAATGCTCACTGACCTACAGAGCTAGGGGCTCTTGATCTTAGGTTATGCCATAGGCTTTTATTTCTGATCCAAAGTAAGGGTAGGCATGTGGAACCTAGGTGGTTTAACCTCTTCCTGCTGAAAATGTTTCAGTCTTGATTTGCAAATGGTGAGACACAATTTCTGTGAATCAGAATCTAGGAACTAAAAAAGTTCCTACTTCCTATAGAGGATATAGGAAGTAGGAACTTTTTTAGTTCCTTTAGAGGATATAGGAATGAGGTTCCTATAGGAAAAAAGTTCCTATAGAGGATATCTAGCTGAACCTTATATTCAATTCAAAATCTCTTTTTCATCACCTGCACATCTTATATAACTTGTTCCTCAAATAAAAATAATGACAACATTTACTTCTTTTATGTTGAAAGAAATATAGATCGATACAAATATAAACTGGTGAATTATTCGAATAATAAAGTAAAGCAGAAAACCTCCTTTGGGAACTGAAATTCAATAACCTTGCCTAACTAGATGCTAAGAAATGGAAGCAAGAGACATCAATATATATAAATATATTTACCTTGCATTTATTTGCTTCTTTGACAACTATCCTGTTTATATTTGTAAAGCCTCAAAACTTGCTAGGTTTGCTTGCAGTGTTTAAAAAAAGCACAATTAGTCATGACCGAGTACTGAAAATAGTATTTCATCTCAACAAGAGGGAAATAATCCTAGACACATGGACTTTGAATGACTTTTGGGTTAAGTCAACAGTGTCAAGTCCTGTGTGGTGAGGGGTGGACTGCCTGCACCCTGAGCAAGCCATAATCCAGCACTGTGGGGGCAGAGCCTAGGCCCATCTGGGTTCCATTTGTCTGCCCTTACATCTGGCCCACATTGCTTCATCTTGTCTATGGGGTTTCACCACTTGCTAAACTGGGTAAAGCTTATTGAAATCACAATGCACAAGTTCAGTGTAACAAAAAAGTAAACTATAGTAGGTAGTATGCACAGAGGTGAAGTTTACTATTAATTTCCAGAGAAACCACCAAAATGTGAAAAGATGGAGTTCATTTTTCTAGAAGACTGTCTTACAAATGGATGAGGTTACCTAGAAAAATTAAAACAGAGCAATTAAATTGAAAAGGCAACCTCATTTTGGCTGTTTCTGGTAAAGGCAAAAAGGGAAATAAAGATTTCAGATTTCAAGGAATTCATTAATGAAGAATAATTATAAATAAACTTATTCACTAATATAAACCTCTTTTTGGAATTAAAATCACACAGGAATTCACATCAGCATTCTTGAGAAAGAGACACTGAGTTAAGAGTGACTGTTATCTTTGTTTCTTAGTGCCTATAGTTAAAAGTATTTGAAAAAATTAAACAATTCATGGATATTGTTAAAAAAATCCCAACATATGATAGCAGGAGAGAAAAACATTACCCCAAATTTTGCTAAATTAAGATAATCACCATTAATATCTTGGTGACCATTCTTCCGGGCACCCATGTGTGTACACACATACACATGCACACTCTCACTCCAATTTCTCTCTTTAAATGGGATCATGAAAATCGTCCTTCAGCATGGTTTTGACCGAAGGTACAGAAATAATATCCAAATGAACAACTGCAGTCACCACCCTTATCAAAAGCTCATGGGAGAAGGGCAGGACTAAGACATGGATCTAGGATCTATGACTTAGATTCTGAGTTATACAGGCATTTATGCATGGAACTGAGATATTATGCTCAAGTGCTCTGAATTCTAATAGACAGTATATCTACTGGGCACTCCCTAAAATATCTGGTGGATGAAGTGAACATTTTGCAGATGCTGAGTGGTAGCCAGGTGCAGTAAATAACTTAGTAATTCTTTAAAAGTGCTCAGAGGGCCACCATTGGCTTTGACTGGCTTTCACTCATTCATGAATTTTGAAGAAGTGAGTTTACATCCCCATCAGCATGAGATTAAGCAAAAAAGGTGACAGCAGGAGAAATACATATATTCCTCCATATTTCAATCATAGGGACCCACAGAGCTCCTATGATTGTGTTTTTCATTTCATGGAAGATAAACTCATTTACCAAATGATAGTCAGCTGGCCATTTTATTCACAGAACTTTGAAAGAACCTTGGCAGGACTGTTTTGGCTAACATTTATTGAGCACTTCTTATGTACCAGGCACTGTGCTAAACATATTAAATGATAATTCTCACAATCATCCTGTGATGCAATCCTACCACTATCCCTGTTTTATGGATGACTAAAATGAGATTCAGATAAACATCACTGCCTGGGTCTCACAAACAAAAAATGGAAGAGTATGTGTCTACGTCTAGAATCTGAGCAATTAGCATTGTGTTCTGTTGAAGCAACACTGCCATCAGTGGACCCAACAGAAGTAGCTAACTGTTGCCCTGCTGTATGATGCCTAGCCTGCTCATCTAAGTTTGAAGAATGTCAAGTGACCATGCCGTTCTCCCAATAAGTAACAGGTCAGGGATGCCAAAGGGCATTTCTTACAAGTATCTAGCCAACAGATCAGGTTAGAAGTAACAAAATCAAGTCACTGGATTGGAGGTGGCTTGCTCATTGTTTCTATAGCTGAACAATAAGCATTCAATTAAATCAACTGCAAGAGCTTGGTTGGTTTTTATTTATCAATTAAAACACTGGGCTGTAACTGGATATGGAGAATACAGGAATTCTACCCATATCGATTTAAGTTCAAATATGGGCAGTGACCCAGGGATGCTTTCATTGCTAATCAGTTTTCACGAATACTGGTTAGAGGACTGAACAATGTCCTCAGTAAATGCCCAAAATTTAAAACAAAAGCAACCTTTTCTCTCATCCATATGGAAAGCTACTTTTGGAAAATCACTGGATCAAAATGGACCTTAACAGTCTCCTAGCTCAATTTCCCTTCCTCTAAAAAACCTCTCACTGACAAGCAGCCCTGACAAGACACATCCAGGCTCTGTCTGCACTTCTGGTCCTGGGCTAGTCCTAGTCCTAGTCCTATTCATAGCAAGCCATCTCACTAGTCAGTAACCCAACTGACAGTTCTTTCCTCCTTTTATTGCCTTCCTGTAACTTTGGTCTTTGCCTGAAATATTGTTTAGTCTTATTTTTTTTTCTCTCCTGAGACCCTTCCTAATATCTGGAAACAGGGTTTATCCTGCTGGTTTCTTTCTTGTAGGTTAAATATCATAGTTCCTGTTCCTTGATTACAGCCCAGGGTGCCAGTGTTCTAACAAAGCTAAGTCTGGAAGACTCTAGGTAAAGTCTAATGGGCCTACAGAAAGCAGGGCTACTCTTACTGGTAATCATGGCATGATGTGGACACTCTTGGCATCCTATGACTGTAACTGGTTCCCTGGGTGTTTGTATTACATTGTTGGTTCACTCTGTTTGTGGCTAATGAAAACCCCAAGATCTTTTCTCAAGTGAGCTGTAGCTGCTGAGCAAAGTGAGATCCAATCTAATAACTAAAAACGTATGTTTATGAAATAAATTATTTTGCTAGGTATGATTCCATCAAGATTAGTATGAATGTAGTAGAAGCCAATTCTCACCATCTTTATGAAAATTATATCTACATATTTCCTTGGGGTCATCTGGCACATGCAATCCAAAAAATAATTTGTTACTTACTCATTAGCATTCAAGCTAGCTGTGGCTCTGATGATCATGTAGCAGAGTGTGAGAGCACTGAGGAGGCCAAAACTGGCAATAATAAACCATTCTTCTGTTGACAAAGGAAAGGGAGGAAATCACTCTGGGGAGAAGGCTTAAGTCAAATCGATGTCAACATTTCCCTCAAATGCAACGAAGCAGACGTCAACGGAGGTAATAAGCCAAGACTGGCCCAAGGAAGTGAAGCAGGAGGAGGTTTGCCAGAGAGCTACTAACTGGAGAAGGTTAGTGGAGTAGTGGTGAGAGCTGCAAGGCAGAAAGGAAAGCATGGCCCAATCATTTCTTCCAGTAAAGGTCCTGAGGTCTCTGAGGAATGTGGCCACCAAGAAGAGTGTAGTAAAAATATGTATATAAAACTGCAGATGGACACTGACTTTTTAATTATTAATTTAGATGATAGTAAAGTGGATTCAGACATACTTATTGTCTCTTTCCTTCTTCATTTTGTCACTTCTGCATGGTGGTATCGCTCATTCTTAGAGAAAGGTTTAGACACATGGAGTAGTAGCTCCCAAAGGTCTTGTGGGTACTCCAAGCAGTCCGCAGGTTGGCCTTCCACAGCATTCTTGTCTACAATATTTTCTCTATGGCTGGGTTTACTGATAGTCTTTCCTAAAAAAGGACATCTCATGGTATCTCTTGGAAAGGTATACCCATTGTCTAGCAGCAGAATGGGCTGTTCTGCTTTGTTAAGCACAAGCAGGAAGGGTAGGTAAATTCACAAGGTACTTGGCCCATCAAAGAATGAACACCTTTGGTACACAGAACTTAAGGGTTTTTAATCTAGTCTCTCTCTAGATCCATTCATCAGTTAGTATTTTCCCTTAATTTTTCAAAGTCTGTATGGTCAAGGTAACATTCCCAAAACAATATTGAGAACCTAAAAAAAAAAACCCAAAACAAACAAAAAAAAAAACCAAACCCAATCAGAGAACCAATATGATTTTCTAAAAAATGTCTTAACTACAAAATATTTAGGTCCCAGAGTACACACTTAATCAGGGATGGTTTATTAAGGCATTACTTGCTAAAGTTCTCAAAGTATCTGCAGTAAGGCAGAAAAAAGAAACATGTATACTTAGAATGCCAAGTGTTTATATGCAAAAATTATGTATAACACGGTGTTTCTCAATCTGGCTTTCATGAGTCCCCAACTATGCAAAACTCTGTGTGCCTAGGAATTTTGCTAGAAAAAGGTTATTAGATTTTATTAAATTTTAAAGGTGGTGATCTTCAAAAACTATTCTTTAGGATTCCAGGACGTTGAGTTGTTCTGTGAGTATTTCATATTATTAAAATGTTCTTCTTTTTAGATAACAATGTAGTCACTGCTTCTTAGAATACAAATTCCTTATTGGTAGCATGACTTTCTAAGATTTTAATTAAAGTTGAACATTCAAGAACCCAGACAAAATCTATCACTTTTACCCATATATATTTTAAGGTAGGAAAATGTACATTGACATTAAAAAAATTACGATGACTTCTCATCAATATGAAGAAGTTTAACAAAGAATTCTTTTTTCTTCTTAGAGACTTTTAAATATAAGAAGACTTTTAGAACTTCAATTATGCCTATGTTTTCAAATTCTGAATATACTACTCATATTTGTATGGCATTTTAATTATAAAAACTAGTAATACAAAAGAAGTAAACATCATCATAACAATATCCACTGGGCCTGAGAGTATGTGAGCAGCAATCTGCTGCTGCTGGCTCTTGGTTACTGCTGTCCTGCTCAGTGTGGATTTAGCACAGTGCCTTGCACACAGTGGATGCTGGCTGAAGGCACTGTAGTTGCTAGGGCACTACAGGGCTTTGAGGCACAAGTAGCTTTAGTCTTTTAATTGCATGAATCTCATTATTAACATCATGTGTAAACCCTGCTAAAGATGATTAATTTGATACACAAATAATTTTTATTATCCAAACATAAGATTTTGAAAGGACATTTCTACATAAAATATAAGGGAATCAGTACTTAATGCAGTAGTAGGTGCTCAATAAATGTCAATCAATGAAGGATCTATATAGTTAATTAGTAAACAAGCAGCCTTTGTCTCCTTTATTACTATTAGATCAACTTTTAAAAATCTAGAGCATAAAATCTTAATGCTAAAGCAAGAAAACATGAAATGTTAAATCACTGGAAACAGTAAGAAATTATATCAAAGAATAGTTTTACTTATTTTATAAAATATAATAATTTATAATTATTTTATAAATATACAAGTTTATAATGTTTATATGTTTACTTATTTCATAACTCTACAGGAATCTCTTTGAGTTTAGAAAAGTGACCGAATGAAACCTGGGAAATCATGTGAATCTTACCATGTGAAGGGACTTTTTTAGCAGCTTTACCCTTTACTGACTCCAAGAGTTAGGTGGAGAGAGTCCCACTAGGTTTAGGGCTTAAAGCTACAGGCAAGCAGCAGCATATATCGGAAAAGGCAGCACCCAAATGGTGACAAGGAAGATGGAGTGAAAGGTTGTTAGATGAAAATAACATGTAAAAAATGGAACTGAAGAAAACAATTCGCGGAGTGAACATCCACACACATGCCTGCCAGCCCACTCACACTACGCTCAGGCCTGCATCACCACACACAGCACTTCTTAACGAATCCAACTCCATGATGTTCATAACCAACCCCCGGCATTTGAAAAGATTACTTTTCTCCCATTTCATGCACAATTATACCAAAGAGTTAAGTGCCAAACACCAAATTGAATAAAAAAGTGTAAAATAAATTGAGCAAAAACAGGTCATCTGAACTGTTCCCAAAGTTATGAGTTTTTAGGTTCAAATTCTGAATCAGTTTTTAACTAGATTGACTGCAGTCTGGTAACTGGAGAGCACTTCTTAGAGCTACAGGACACTTGAGGAGCTGAGGCCCTAAGTCACATCCCACCAAGACCCTCTAAAATGCCTGGTTGGAGTGCGATCATTTCAAAACACGTTTATAAATAGCTGCTAAGCTAAACCTCTGAACAACTATTTGCCAAGTGGTCACTATTTGTATTAGTTACACACAAATACACAAGCTCTTTAGTATAAAGAACTTTTGTCATTCCAAATATCTGCTTTAACCGATGTACCTAACACTTGCTCAGTCACAGGCCAAGTCACTGGACACAGTGATTGCCCCAGCAGTCATCTGGAGTGGTCGCCACACGCCAAACATGGGCTGCAAAAATCTGTCCTGTGCTGGGCACAGGTCCACTTACTTGTTACTGCGATGTTGATCTCTCCTGTTCTAGGAGTGAGTTCCCCATCCTGAGGAAGAGGTGATATCCCCGAAGTTCGAAGGGGCTCGAGGCCAAGGGAATTGTCGCTGGTGAGGTCACCTAGGGCTGATCTTCGGTTAACTGCTTGGGTTCTGGTGAGCCTTTCCATATCAAATGCTACATTATCAGTACATGGCAAATTTGGCTGCAAAACAGTTCCAGATTAAAAGTACTTGTAAGTATAACAAATCATTTTATAAAATTCTAAATATCTGACAACCTGTTAAAAAGACTTCATCAGGACTTTTTCATGTGATTTTCTCTCATTTCCCTCCTCATCTATCCTCTTCATTTTCCGCAAGAGTTCTGAAGAAAAACAGATGATTTCCTCCCCAAAAAATAGTACAAAGGAAAGGCAAGATCCATTGCAGAACTGAGAAAGCTGGCTACTGCATTTTAATAAATGACAACCTTTTGTGGAAGTGGCTTTAGGCAGAGGAATTCATTATCATTATAGACCTAGTTGACAATAAACTATATGGTTTTGGCTCTGATACTAACACTGAGGGATAGCAGGTAACATAAAATACTATTGTCATGCTTTGACCACTCTGTAATGCCTCATTCATTTGGTAGTCAGTTAAATATCTTCTATCTTTACACACAAGAATACAGTTAAGAGCAGATCAAAATGGAAAAGATTTTTCTGAATGGTGAGAAAACTGTTTTAAAACCTAAGCACCTAAGCCTGAAGGACAGATATAAAACTGCATTGGGATCCAAGGCCACCAACTAAAAAACTGTAATACAAATGTGGACACAAAGTTGTCTGATTTAACAATATGGATATTTGGTATCCCCAATAATTTTTGGAAACAGACAGCATATTAGAAGCAGAGTTAAGAACAGTGGCTCCAAGAAGCTGTGTACACAGAAGTCAGACAACCAACCCCAGAAAATTCTGTTCTAGCTTACCAAAAAGCCAAATTAAAAACAAACTCACACAGTGTAATAACTATGCTCATAGTGACTACCAGAAGAAAATTATTATTATTATTATTTTGGGTATTTAAAGAAATATAGTGGCTTATCGTTCATTTTAGAAGGATCTTCATTAAAAACATATGGGGAAAGTATTAGTATTTCAAAGACTTAAAAGACTAAATAAACCGAACAACCAAGAAGGCTGGAGGTAACAAGAGAAGCTAAGCTATTATTTTCCAGTGTCTACTACTTGCCGGGTATTATGGCAGATGCTTTGTTAAACTCCTCATATGGGGTGGACTTTGGTCCTAAGGGACATCTGGCAGTGTCTGGGTACATTTTTGATTGTTGTGACTGGGCAGCATGCATGGGCACCAGCATTTAATAGTAGAGGCTGTGACTGCTGCTAGATAGTGTACAATGCAAAGGATGGCCCCACCAGGGGGAATGATCTAGTCCAATATTGTGTCAGTGGTGCAAGGTGGAGAAACTGTTAAATGACCATGACATTGCTGTGATCACTATAGATGGACGATAAATGGATCCCAAATGGCTCACATCTGTCATCTGACACACAGCTCAAATTGGAAAGGTTAAAATCAGGAATTCATCTTTTGGGTCAAAAGCTTTTTGTTCCATGAGGAGATTATGCATTCACTCATTTTTGAGACCAAAATCATTTTACTGCCCTCCGAAAAAGCAAAAATCCTCAGTACATAATAGATACTTCTCTTAAGCAAGGAACTACAGGGTGTCTGTAAGTGCCCTGGTTCAGTCAGTGAGTGCTGATTTGTTTGGTCAGAGTTGAAGTATTCCACATGGTAAGCAACCCTTGCCAAGTTATTAAAGGTTTGCCCAGGGTGGGGCACCACCTACCTTCCCTATTTGCAACTTATCAATAACCAGGAGAGCAAAGTTAAACTAAAGAGGAAGGAACATAAGTAATGATTTAGTTTTATATTATGCTGAAGACAGAAGAGTGTATTATGGGACCAAAGTCAAAAGTCTATATTCTGTTCCTTAAAAAAAAAGATTGCAATGAAGGAAAATCACACCCTTCTCTCTACCGCAGGTCCTCACATACCCCAGCACCCAACAGAAGCACACTTGAAAAGTGGACTAGCACAGTTCCTTCTCTCCTCTTCTAGGAGTTCCCTGACATGGCTGGACTTGATGTAATCTTGGAAGAAGGCTAATTAATGAAGCTTATATAGCAAAGAAAGACAAGTGTTTCTTTTTTTGGGGGGGTGGTCCGGGGAGATTTAACCATCCCCTGGTGCTACGTTATGTTACATTGAGATATGACACCACATAATAGTAACAAAACAGGCAACATACCACAATTCCCAGGGCCTTCAAAATATTAAGTTTGCACATAGGACAGGTACAATGTTCACTAAGCCAGGGATCCACGCAGGATTTGTGGAAAACATGCCTATTAAAAAAAAATGAACAGTGTCACAAATGATATACTGAAAAACTATTAGGCCAAATGCAAAGAAATAGAATTTTTAGTCTGCTTTTCTTCCTTTTATGATTTATGTTCCAAAAGATAATTATTGGGGATGTATTAAAGTGAAGCTGGTAGAAAATCTCCTAAGTTCAATCTTCTATGTCAACAGCACTGTGAAATGAGCAACTTTAAAAAGGAGTATTTGGCTGCCTAGACTTTTTATTGAACCAATTTCCAAAAAAGTTTTAAGATAAATTAATTTCATTAAAAATGAAGTTAATGAATTAGGCCTTATAAATCAGTAATGTTTTCTGTAATAGCTAAAGCAGAAAAATGAAATTTCAGAAAGATATTAAAAAAGCGTTAAATGAGTTCTCTGAATAATTATTAATTTGCTTCATGGAACTCTTGTTAAATGCCATGTGAAACTATTTTAAAGGCTTTCTAAGTAACTTATGCAAAGTATTTGTTAAAATTATATGATAGTTGGGACTATTTTTAGGGATGAACTGTTCTTAACACTTTGCGGTCCGCTCATGAATTAGTACATATTTTTGTCACCAGTATCAGGTGGCCGCTCATGTATTAATACGTGTTCATCTAGTCTCCAGTTTTTCATGCCACGGTGGATTTATTTGGAACTATTAGGAGCTCTTTCTTTGATTGTACTCAGTCTAGAAGCTTTACACATTGTTTTGGTGAAAGTGTAAGGTGTTTTATGAGAGATATTACAGTTTGTTTAATATCTAGTAGTTCAGGAGTTGTGTGTGTTTTATTGAATACTTATACCATTCATGCGGTGGCACAGAAAATGGCCGGCCCCAAGGGCTGGTAAATTTAAAGGGCACCGGCACACAAAGTGTTAAGAATCAGGTAACACTTGGCTTGCAGTTTTCAACTAAAAGGTGTAAAGGGAGAGAGAAGATGAGTGATTTTCTCTTATTCAGAAGAGAATGTCACATTACTGTGACTGGAACGTGTCAGGAAGGACTTTGCATTCTTTTAACAGGAACTTGTGCATTCTGGAGGGGAAAGCAGACTTTAAGGGAGCTGCAGAAATCATTCCTTCAGCTCAAATAACCCCATGGCAGTTCTGACATGCTGATATGAAGCCACGTGGAAGCCCCGGAGTTCTGGCTAAACAGGGAAGAGGCAGGTATCAGGATAGGCATTCTGCACACCTTTGCACTTGATCTTAGCCAAAGGGCTGAGAAATGATATTCTGTACACCTTGGGAGGTGTACAGAATGCCTATCCTGATACCTGTCCCTTCCCTGTAAATGAGCCTTGAGATCAGATGAAAGACATTTGGAGAAACTGAACCACTATATGCCTTTAATACATTGATTGCAAACTTATAATTTACATATAGCTTGTAAATAGTTACATATAGATGGTTGAAAGGGAGTCTTTTTTTTTAAAAGATATATTGATTTATGCATATAAGCTGGGGTGCAGGCCAGAGGTGGGGGGTGGTGAGAGGGTTCACCAGAGACAGAGTGGGGAGCAGAACAGGCAGACTGACGGAAATACACTGCTGAAGGGAGCAGCGGGTGAGGCAGGAAAGGTATGCTGCGCCATGTGGGAATTTCCCCCTCTAGGCATCGAACTCGCGTGGCAGCTGCCGACAGCTCCGCTGCGCTTAACCCGTTGTGTCACCAGGGAGGCCCTCAAAGGTAGTCTTGATTTAACAAAGAGGTCTAAAAAATGGTTTTGTTTGGGATTTGGAAGAAATATTCATACTTACAGCTTTAGCCTGAACAATAATACATACATATATACGCACCCACTCATTGCCATTTAGCAGTTTGGTACACATTTCTTTGGGACAAGAATAAAGGTCACAAAGACTGAATTGATCTACTCTGGAATTTGCACCTAATGCAATAAACCAGAACCTCATCATTCCTGAAAGTTTTTGAGTGTAAAGATTTTTACTTAAATTGTGAAAGTCACCAATCCATGTGGAGCCCTACATTCATCCAGAATACACAGGCATTTCCATGTGTGCTTCTTGTTACTTGTGTCCTTGTAGGTGTGCTCCAGGAGGGAGAAGAAGGGCTTCTGATGCAGGGGGACCAGCAGCTGTCAACTGTGCCAGCATTGGCTCTATTCTAGCAGAGACTAGAACAAGGCCTTTAAGCCTTTCTGAGGATGTAAGACCCCTTTAAGACAGACATAAATGACAGATCCTCCCCTTACATGAGCACATCTGCCTATATTAATATCTAGGACAGTTCTGTGTGTGGACGATGGACTTTGGCTGGCTAACAGGTGACAAAAGAGGTAAGGTATGGGAGAAGCAGGCTTTTAACTAGATGTTTATGGAAACTCTGGTTTAAGCAAGCAGCAGAAACCTGGGAGCTTTAAGAGCTTTCGCCCTCCCACTTTTCACCAGCATGTTTTTGTCTTTTCCTTTTCTTACTGTCTTGCCTTGCTGCCTTGCTTTTCTATTACTGGTTAGTTAGAACAAAATGGTATAACTCCATAATTTTTAAAGCTTCATGAGTAAAGTCATAAGCTGCTTATCTGTTTCTTTAATAGTTACAAGTAGATTTTTCTTAGTTGGGGTTTTTAATAGTTTCCTTGTAGATATTTTGAGCTAAAAGAAAACACTGTGGCCAATTTACTGAACAATCACAACCTCTTCTTTGCTAAGGGCACTGTAATGACAAAGACTAACTGGTCCTCCAGGGACAAACTGAAAAAAGCCTCGCTTCTTTAGCTAACGCAAAATCCAAAAGAAATGTTTTCTTTCTAAAAAAAAAAAAAAAGATTTTTGTCTATCTACCACCTAACTTTTTCTTTCTTTTTAAAAAAGATTTATTTTTATTTACTTATGCATACAAGAAACTGGGGTGTAGGCCAGAGGTGTGAGCAGTGAGAAGATTCACCAGAGACAGAATGGGGAGCAGAACAGGCAGACTGACGGAATTACACTGCTGAGGGGAGCAGTGGGCAAGACAGGAGAGGTCTGCTGTGCCATGTGGGTCAGCTCCCTGACCAGGGATTGACCTCATGTCGCAGTGGCTGGCGATAGCTTCAGAGTGCTGAGACTTAACCCCTGCACCACCAGGGAGGCCCATACCTCACTGCTTTATTATCTCATCCCCACCCCAGTCAACTAACACTCCTCCCTCCTGACTTAGCCTTTTTCCATATCCCCAAGAAACCTGCCTAAGATGCTCAGTCTAATTTCACAGCACATCCTTCTCTTCTGAAAATAAAAGCGAGTTAAGTTTTCACTTCACCTATTGGCCTTTCTGCTGCAAGCTTATCACTTTCCTTCGGGTCACTGATAGAACCTAGTTAGTAACTTCCTGATTGCTTGTCTTCATTATCCTCTTGCTTGTATCTCAGCTGTTCAATAGTTTCCTTTCCTTGCAGGCAAGGTTCTGCTACTGTAATTGTCCGGGTCTCCACAAACAGTCTAATCCATGGGTCTCTTCTGCAAGCTACAAGGGGCATGGGTACCCTCTACCACATGAGGCTGTTTGGAACAGCAAGTGCAAAAGTGTATGTGGGAAACTTAGAAAAGTACCAAGTATGTGTAAACAAAAGGAATGATTAAAACACACTTAGGCAAAGGAAAATTACTGCTTCACATAAAAACTCCATAAATGGCTAGAACACTTGCAGCCTGCCTCAGGCCCCAATGAGCCAAGTACCAGAGTGACCTCTCATGGACCTAGAGGTACCACAGCTACGGACACTGCCAAGGGGGCAGCCAGATCTTGAAAAGAAGCCCCTTCCTACTGCTATAAAAGGCTCAGATGAAAATAATACACATAAAAACGGAGAGGGTCCAGCACATTTAGGGCTCCAAGGTATGCTAGGATGGAAAGTAAGTGGTGTGTTGCCAAACAGTGAGTGGTGAAAAGGACAAACGTATCAGACCTTTAACAAAAAAGCCTTTTATTCCTATAAGAAATACTTTGGACACAAAATGCAAAAGGTATGATATGTCAAAAGAAAAAAACCGGTAACGCTAAATATGCGGCCCCTCCTTTCCTACCACTGCGATGTCTCCACCAGCAGCCAGAAAAGTGATCCATTTTTGTTCCCGAGGTGGCTCCTTAGCCATATGACTGTAGAAGCTGCAGGATTCTACTTCTGAAAAGTATTTTTAACTACTAAAAATTTTGTAACTGACCTTTAAATAAAAGAGGTTTAAATAAGGAGACAGTTCTTCAGTTTCTAAGACATGTTGGCTAACAGCCAAAGGATGATCAACAATAATCAACTGACACAAGTAGGCGGTCCCAAAGCACTGCCAACCACCATCTGTCCAGAGTAAATAATATGACAGAAGAGGGAAAGTAAAGGTCATGCAACAAAAAGCCAGCAGGGTACAAGGTTTCAGAGCTACAGAAAGAAAGTCTTAGTGCAGGCTCCAGACAGGCATGATAAAAATTAAGGACAGATGGACACAAAGGCATTGAGGCTCTTTTTCTCTCTTACTGAGGTGAAGAAGGGACAGCAAGTGCAGATTCTATTCAAAGTCTGGCTGTGCAGGGGAGAAGCTGTAGAGTAGTAGTATCTGGAGATAGGGCTGAAAGTATTGTGAAAAGTAGAATAGAAAATGTTGAGTATGCCCACATGCTGACGAACAATGACCAAAAACTGGAGGGAGAGGTCAATAGGGCAAGGTACCAGAGGGAGGAAAAAAGCTGGCACATAGGGGCCAGGTAGAAAGAGCATGACAGAACAAAACAGAGGGCCTCCTCTAGCCTGTCTGCATGAAAGCTCAGATCAGAAAACTGAGGAAATTTCAGCTCTCTGGTAGCTTAAATTTTCTCTCTGAAGTTGCTGACAAAATTATTTACTGAGAGTGAGGAAGGGGATGAGTTAAGGTGTTCAAGGAGAATGAACACACTTGGTGCTGCTGTGAGGTGCGTGAGCACTAACCCAGGGAACAAAATTCCTTTGGCAGCATTCAAATCTGCTGGGGTTGGTTCAGATTTCTGCAGGAACCAGAGCTCCTGGCAATGAGAACTAAAGGAAGACACTGTGTGGTCACAGCTAGGCTCAGATTCAAAGGTCTACAGTCAAAAGAAGTTGGACGTGGTGCCCCAGGCAGAGGGAACACAGTAAGTAGCAGCACAGGCAAGAGCTAATTCAAAGGTACTTGAGGAGGATCCACTGGAAATAACAGGCTTGGAGAAGATTTAAAAATGAGTATGTGTGTGGAGCCATCCTCTAGGTTAGTGGGGTTCTTAAATGGAGACATTTTGTCACTGTCACAACTGTATATGAGGGTGTTACTGGCATCTAGCAGGTGGAGCCAGGGATACTGCCCAGTACTCTAAAATGCCCAAGACACTCCATCACCCCAACAAAGACTATCTGATCTCAAATGTTCAGTCAGTGCTCAGATTGAGAAATACTACTCTAGTTCAAAACTGCAACTCAGAATGTTGCTCAAGGTACAAAGTTAATTTTTACTACACCTGAGAATCCTACTATTGTTACCATTTCAGTGAGGTGAAATATTTGGCTAAGCAGACTGTGCAGTGTAATTCAGAGGAAGGTACAACTCGTTGAGACATCAACCTACTCTAAAGTGAAAGGGGAACTCTGACATGGCAGCGGATATGTCTAGTCGTAAAAGCACCTAGTAAAAGATAACCGAATGAGCAGTGCCATAACCAGGGCGCAAAGAAATCTTGTTAAATTTGCCAAAACTCAAGTATTCTAACACAGACCCACAAAGACACAGGCTGAGAGCATGTCTCTGGTGGTGGGTGCAGTAACAGGAATGGCCACGGACTTGATGGAAGGTGTGACCTACAGCATCAGAATCACCCAGGTACTGAATAAAAATAAGCATGCTGGACTCCGCTTGGGATGTGATGCTGAAAATTCCCTGGTAATTCTAACCCACAGTTAAAAGTTTGGATAGCACTAGATGAAATTAAGAGGAAACAGAACTGAGAATGAAATCTAGGAAAACCCAATGCTTAAGGAACAGAGGGAATGGGGAGTTGTAGTGGCAGGACACCAGGAGCACAGCTTCTCCATGGAGCTGCGCAACAGGTCAAAGGAGGGAGGAGTCCTGGAGCCCTTACTGGCTTTTACTGGTCTCTTGTAGAGAGGCAACCAGGTACAGGGCAGGCAATGGGGGCGGGGGGCCGGGAGGCTGGCAGGCCTCCCAGCCCTCGGCGAATCTTCACTCTCTCTGGGCTCTCCAGCGTTCTCACGGTCCTCTGCTCCACCCTCTGTTCTCTGCTGCTGCTGCTGCTGCTGCTGCTTCCACCGCTCTGTATAAGCCCAGTCTCTGGTTCAGGTGCACCCACTCACGTTGGCCCATACCCTATTCCAGGTGCCCGCCATCAGGCATGCATGTAGGACAGCAGAGGACGATCACTGAGGGGAGGGCGGAAAAACCTAATAATTCTCGTTTACCCTACAGGAGTAAACTTCCACAATAATTTATTTTTGGCCAAGGCCCCCTGAGGAAGACATTCTCTTTGTGAAGTGAAGGACTTTGGAGGCCTTCATTCTTAGGTTCCCAGTGGTTCTGGGGGACCCTGGATTGAAGTAAGAAGACTTAGCTTCTTCCTGGTCATTCTGGTGTCAAAAGAAATCTGTGCGGGTAAAAATATTTTTAAAAAGCAAGTGATAGCTGATAAGCTACATCATAAGATAGCCTACTGATCTTTTTCTTGATTTCCACTTCCACGTGCATTTCCTTTAAACTATAAATGATTACAGTTAAAGAAAAACTGGCAATTACATAATTTTCTATTGGACAGCTTACAGTTAGTTTTATAGATTTTCCTTTATATGTAAGCTATGATACTTGGCTGTTAAGAGTCTTGGTTTTCTGCTTCAGTATATGGAATTACCCCAAAGTTCTATGTTTCAAAACAAAACAGATCTTTAGGCTCAAAATAGTTGACTTTGTAAATAAGTAAAATACTACTAATAGTTTTATGGAAACAACTAATTACTTTATTCGTTCATATGTTCTGTTTTCATTAGAAGGGCAGAGTTGTATGGATCTGTTTTAAAGGGCAGAGGAGAATGAAGATGAAAAGTCTTTGATTTTGGTTTCTTGATAGGCAATTACATATTATTACATTTAACACTCAAAACTGTATCTTAATGGTTCACATTCCCTAGTGTGGAGTAGCATCACAGTAGAAATCAACATGCTTGTTAGGGAAATTTGCTGTTTTTAGGGTACCAAAGTATAGATGAACACTACCCTTTGGGAGGAGGTAGGTGGCCCTAAGTAACAGACATGGACATTTTAAAGGCAGACCTTTTATACTGGCTTTGAAACCCTTCACTGTCCAGTGGGGAGAAAACTGCTGACCCCTTACAGGAGAGAGTGCACTTCAACTGCCCAGAGCAGAGACCCTGACCCAGGAAGGCATGCGGCACACATAACTATCCTTCCTACTTTGTACAACTCAGGTTCAGAGAAAGACTTCACCCAAATTCCAGAGCTCTGGGATCCAGAGCCGAGTGAAATTACCTGAGGTTTTATCAGAGGGTCTTAGTGATATACTCTGATACAAGGAGGAGGAACGAGTGGCTAGTTTGGGAATCCACTGGAGTCACTGAGTTAAAAATTCTTGATTTTATGCTCTTAGGCTATGGATATTTCTCACAACTCAGAAAGGTGTGTGCTATCATTCCTGCTGAAGCAGCACAGCTCACTGCCAAATGCACCTCCTACTGTGTACAGTGCGCGGCCTACCCTTTCTGCCTGAAGAGCCAAGGGTGAGGTGGCTCTCAGAAGCAAGTGGGTGCCTCTTCTGAAATGAGTCATACAAGCCACATCATTATCATTCTTGTAAAACAAAGAAGTAGGCATACTTGCAGGGGAGAATCCGGACAACATCATTCTGCTTATAGCTCTCTATGCAGACTGCACAATGATCAAAGTCTGGGTCTGTTTCCTGAAGTGGGAAGCACAGAAACAAAAGTCACACACATTGAAAATACACAGAGAGGAAACACAACCCAGCTAAGAACTTTCCTCTAACAACTATGGCAAGCAAGTGATTATAAAGTGAAAGGTTATAAAAAAGTATAAGCAGTTTTTCATTTGCTTATATCTAAACCAGTTTATCTTGTTTTTAAACTACTGTGATAATTCGTACTATTTGTAAAATGTCTGAGAAGTCCAAAGTCTAACTTTTTTCAGTATTCAAATCATCTCTCACCTTCGCCCACTGTCATGTCTGCTCCTCATGAATGAGGCAGCCTATTCTATTTGAGTAAGTCTTTTTTTTTTTTTAATTTATACATACAAGCTGGGGTACAGGCCAGAGGCGTGGGGCGGCAAGAGGGTTCACCAGAGACAGAGTGGGGAGCAGAACAGGCAGATCAGAGGTACACTGCTGAGGGGAGCAGCGGGTGAGGCAGGAGAGGTCTGCCGCACCATGTGGGATTCTCCCCGACCGGGCGTCGAACTCTCGTTGCCGCTGCCGACAGCTCCACAGCGCAGCACTCAACCACTGCGCCACTGGGGAGGCCCTATTTGAGTAAGTCTTACTGTACACCCTCCACAATCCATTCTCATCAGGAGGTTCATCTGACCATGTATCTAAGTACAGGCAGAAAAAAATGATGAGCCCCAAAAGATGCTATCTTCAGAGTGAAGTTCAGAGACCTGCCCCAAGGATGGGAGCTGTTCACTTGGTCACAGATTTGGAGTGACTGGGTGAACAGTCATGGATCAACTCAACTCTGGGTGCTTATCAAGGGTCAGCAGGAGTCAGTCAGGTGTTTGGTCATCCAGGGTAACTTCCTCCCCTGGGATGGGGATGGGGCTGGTTCCCTGAGCTGTCACAAAATGAGCACTACCAGGAACTGAGCCAGGAGAGGTGACAGTATTTGCTGTGTCACTGCCACTTGGACTGAAACTCAAAAGGCACAATTCTGGGCAGATCTAGGAGGTAAAAACTAATAAGCAGTGTTAGTTTTAACAGGAAAGATAGTTTTGTGCTAGCCTGGAGACAAAGTAGGACAGGTAGGTTAAACCAGCTCCAGGGAATTTCAAATTAATGTAGCAGCTGAAAGTTATCAGGCCAAGAAACCATTTATAGGGTGACAACTCCTCTGGGGGTAAAGTGCAGCTATTTTAGTGCTGTTTATATTTTCTGCAACTGTTTTTACTTATCTCTTGCCTTAAGTTACAATGAAGTTCACTGAAAACACCTTTACCTTCCAGAGCTGTTTCCAGGAAAACTGGAATATGGTGGTATCAAGGCAGTGGTGCAAGGAGGATGGAGAATCATCAGAAATTATTCTGCTACCTCTTTGTTAAAATATCAGGAGTGTGGGGCAAAAGACAGTTCCGGTTTTATGCCTTTAGAGATGCTATCATTCTAGGTAGTTTTGACTATATCTAATGTAGGATGTAACATTAAGTTGCTATTTTGTCCTTTTTGAGCAGAAGCAGGACTCTACCCTACCTTCAGGTCTGACGGGAATTGTGGTCAGAGGTCTCAGCCACAGCTGCCATCACTGCCTCTCTGATTAGGTAGCCCTACACCATCAGGGTCCAACAAACTGTGCTTATTTCAAACTGCTTACATAGAAAATGCCTCATTATCTAACACACTCTTGAAAAGTAGATCTCCAGTTTTCCACCTAACTGGTGAAGAACTGAAACACAAAGGGGACGTGGCAAAGTCTCAGAAAGTATAGGGAGAGAGCACACAGCCCCGGCTACTTTGTGTACAAACTGCCCCTTTAGAACTCTTTCCAAAGGTATGCAAGTTTTTAGCAGAAAAAAACCATGTGAGGAAAACTCAAGTGGTCAGTGAAGCTTTAAGGGCAAGAGCACTTAAAGTCCAGGAAAGTTAACTGTATGAAGGGCTTCCAGATGACAGGCAAACTAAGAGTAAGATTTCAAAGAGAAGTCAGTCTAAACTAAAGCATTAGATAGATAAAGCATTGGAGAAAAATAATCTCACAAAGGATTAGGGTATATTCTTGTCCACCAAATCAAAACCAAAACTACTTTATTATTATTACAATATTAGAGTTATTTCATTACTATACCTTATCACCCTTTTTAACTGTTCTAGTTGTCAATTTGCTGATGGCTTTCTTGGCTGCATCTCCAAGACGACGCTATGAAAATTGGAAAGAAAAACACACATTTAGTGCAAGACCTCTGGGTGATGTTCATTGTTTTCTAAATAAGTTTCTGTTTTCCTATATCACTCTCCATGTCACATTATATAAGAACTCTAAAAAAAATTAAAAAATTAGAAAAACTGGCAGCTTTCTCATAGATTCAGCAATCTGGTTGCCTAGTTAAAAAGCATACATAGTGAACAAGAGAGGTGTCATAATTACTACTGCATTTTGTATTTAATAAACATTTGAAATATTATAGCATTATCAAAACCTACTTCTTGACATGTCAGACGTACTACTATTGCTTAATTAACTTTCCTATTTTGCTGTAAGAATGACCACTATTAGATGTATAAACTCTGTCTTAGTAAACTGACACCTTCAAAATTCTTCAGAATCACTCATCCATCACATCAAGCATGGAAGAAGGGGGTGCAACCAAGGACTCCACTTGTCTCTGCCACTGCTATGTTCTCTGCTCTTAGGAAGGTGAATTCATCTTTATGGGGCTGAGCTATTCTCATTTACATGAGAAGGTTAACTCAGAGAATCTGTAATGCTGAATTTATCCAACAATTTGGCAGATACTGCAAGCATGACTAGGCATCATGGATCCAAAGATAAAAAGACAGTGCACTCCTAATCTTGAAAAGCTAAATGAACTGGGACAGATAAGTAAACACATTTTAATTGAATATTGTAAAACAGAGCTTGCACAGGTGGGTGGCAGCACAAAGGTGACCTAGTGCAGGCAGAGTGAGGACATAAGAGAAATTCATAGAAAGTTACAAGTGGGTGCCTGAGCTAAGACTTAAAAGCTGAGTAGGGAGGAGTCAGATAAGGAAAAGCATAGGGAGAGGTAGAGGCAATCTGGACAATGGAATAGTCCAGTCTTTAAAAACAGGTGTGAAGTGCAACTACGTGAGAAAATTAGTTTGATACAACTAGGATGAGCACATATGTTACTGTTGAAATTAGGAAGTTTTGAGAGTCAGAGGGCCCTATTATTAGTAATTTCTAGAGGGACAACAGGTGCAAAACAAGACTGTCCTAGGCACACTAGAACACACAGTCACTCTACATATAACCAGATCCTACACTGTGAGAAGTGGCAGATGCTGAGGCTGAGGTAGTGTGGTGGGGGCTAAAAGACCCTGGAGTCTCCTGAGAATAAAATACATACATAAACACACGCACGCACACACGCGCACACACACACATACAAAAATAAAAATTTTAGGGGAAAGTTTAAAACATATCAAATACAACAATTTAATGAACCTCTATGTACCCATCATATTTTACCTATTCTTCATTTATCTCCCCCCTCCTTTACTGTGCTAGATTATTTCAAAGCATGTCACAAGCTTTGTATAGTTCCAATCATGAAGCTTCACATATGTGTCTCTAACAGGACTGGGATTCCATTTGGTGTCACTGTCTTACCTAAAAAAATGAACAATAATTAACCAATATTACCTAGTACTCAGACTATACACTTGCCCCAACTGTCTCTATAATATCTTTTTACAGTTGGCTTCTTTGCATTTGATAGCTATGCCTCTCTAGTCTTTCTTAATCCATGAGCCTGCTCTATCATTCATACACAGACACATAGTTCAGCAGTCTTGTGGAACTATCATCGACTTATAATAATCTGTATGTATATTAAAGTGTAAAATTTGTTATTTTGATATGACCCATGAAACCATCACTATGATCAAAACAGTGTATTGATCATCCCCCTCAATTTCCTTATGAATCTTCTTAATCACTTCTTCCTACTCCCTTTCATCCTATTCCCCCATGTCTTTCTGCAACTATACTTCATATTTTTAAGTTTTATATAAACGGCAAGACACAGTATGTACTATTTTGTATGTGGTTTTTTCCACTTGGCATAATAATCTTGAGATTAATCCATGCTGCTACATTTATCAGTAGTTCTTTCTTATGCTATGTAGTACCATATTGTATACGTATCATTTTTACCTGTTGATGGGACAGTTATATTGTATTCCAGTTTGGAGATGTAATGAATAAAGCTGTAAAAACATTCCTTACAAGTCTTTGTAAAGACATGGTGTATTTTCTCTGGGGTAAAACCCTACAAAGTAGGGAAGACTGGCTCACATGGTAGGTCTGACTCTTTAAGATACTGTCATCTGGGATTTACATTGGGATTGCACTGAATGTATAGATCAATTTGCTAAGAACTGACATCTTAAGAACATTGGGTCTTCCTTTGAATACCATCTCTTCTATTTAGTTCTTTCATCAGTATTTTATAGTTTTCACTGTATAGGTCTTATATATCTTATATCCTACCTATTGATAAGAATTTCTTATTATTTGATGTTTCTTAATGTTTGATCCTAATGAAAATGGTATTTAAAAAACTCAATTCCCATTCATTGCTTGCATATAGAAATAAAACTGACTTTATATATTGATCATGTACCTCTCAACCTTGCTAAACCCATCTGTTAGTTCCAGTAGTTTTTATAAACTCTATCAAATTTTCTACATGGACAATAATGTCACCTAAATGAAGACAGTTTTGCTTCTTCATTTATCTATCTATCTATCTATCTATCTATCTATCTATCTATCTATCTATCTATCTATCTATCTATCCATCCATTCATTCATTTGCATACAAGCTGGGGTGCAGGCCAGAGGTGTGAGGTGGTGAGAGGGTTCACCAGAGAAAGAGTGGGGAGCAGAACAGGTAGATCAACTGAAATACACTGCTGAGGGGAACAGCGAGTGAGGCAGGAGAAGTCTGCTGCGCCATGTGGGATTCTCCCCGGCCAGGTATCAAACTCACGCTCCTGCAACCGCCAACAGCTCCACAGAGCTGCGCTAACCCATTGTGCCACCAGGGAGGTCCCTGCTTCTTCAATTCTAATAAGTGTCTTTTTCTTTTTTCCTTGTTGTTCAGGCTAGAACCTTCAAAACAAAGTGGAATTAAAAGTTGTCAGATCACATATCCCTTTCTTGTTCGTGATTTTAGAAGAAAGTTTTGTCTCTCACCATTGGGTCTGATGGTAGCTGCTGGTTTTACAGGTGTCCCTCATCAGTTTAAGGAAGTTATCTTTTACAGTCTAGTTTTCTAAGAGTTAAAATAAGGATAAATGTTGGATTTTGGCAAATTCTTTTTTCTGTGTTTAGTTAGTACATATGGTTTTCCTTTTTTAAGTCTGTTATTCTGGGACAAACACTACCTGGATCACGATGAATTATCCTTTTTTAATTATTATTATTTTTTTAAAGAAAGTCCTTTTCTTTTTAAAACGATTTATTTATTTATGCATACAAGCTGGGGTGCAGGCCAGAGGTGTAGAGGGTGAGAGGATTCACCGGAGACAGAGTGGGGAGCAGAACAGGGAGATCAACTGAAATACACTGCTGAGGGGAGCAGAGGGCGAGGCAGGGGAGGTCTGCTGCGCCATGTGGGACTCTCCCTGGCCAGACATTGCACTTGCGTCACAGCCGCCGCAGACAGCTCCACAGCGCTGCACTTAACCCGTTGTGCCACCAGGGAGGCCCATCCTTTTTATTATTAGAGGACATGATTTACTAAAATTCTGTTTAGAATCTTCACATCTGTAAGAGGTTTTGATAATTGGAGGACACTAGAATGAAATTAGACATATTTCTGTCTTTTCTCAAAGTTCTTATTTCTTTCTTAAATGTTTAGTAAAACTCACAAGAAACTATCTGTACTTGCAGTTTTCTTTCTTGCAGTGCTTTAAATATGAATGCAATTTTCTTTTTTTTTTTTTGTGTGTGTGTGTTTCTTTTTTTTTTTTTTAATTTAAAGATTTATTTTTTATTTATACATGCAAGCTGGGGCACAGGCCAGAGGCATGGTGCGGCGAGAAGGTTCACCAGAGACAGAGTGGGAAGCAGAACACGCAGATCAGAAATACACTGCTGAGGGGAGCAGCGGGCGAGGCAGGAGAGGTCTGCTGCACCATGTGGGATTCTCCCCGGCTGGGTGTCGAACTCGCGTCGCCGCTGCCGACAGCTCCACAGCGCAGCGCTTAACCGCTGAGCCACCGGGGAGGCCCTGCAATTTTCTTGATATAGGCTATTTATTAATCTTGAATAAGCTTGTTAATTAGTGTCTTTTACGGAATGTGCCCATTTGATAGTATTCAAATTTAGTGACATGGGGTTGTCCACAATATTTTCCTTACAATCTATAGTAGTAATGTCAACTCCATTTTATGATTTTGCTAGTTTTCTTTAAATTTATTTTATTTTATTTTTGTATTTTTTTTATTGTTATTTATGTCTTTTACATTTTGTATTCCCCTTGGGCAACCCACCACCAATTCACCCGTGATCCATATCCATGGTCCCCTGTATTCTCCTCTCTTCCATTTTGTGCCCTTATCCTCCCCCCCGCCCCCACCGCTGAGTCTCTCCCCCACCCGGCCTCCCTACAGTCCTGTTATAAGTGAAACCATTCGATATTTTTCTTTTTCTTTCTGGCTTATTTCACTGAGTATGATTCCCTCTAATTCCATCCATGTCGCTGCAAATTGCATGTGTTTATCTTCTTTCCATGATGAATAGTATTCCATTGTGTATATGTACCACATCGTCTTAATACAATCATCTATTTTTGGACATCTGGGTTGCTTCCATACCTTTGCTATTGTGAACAGTGCTGCAATGAAAATACGGGTGCATGTATCCTTTCGGATTAGTGTTTTTGTGTCTTTTGGGTAAATTCCCAAAAGTGGTATTGCTGGGTCGTATGGGAGCTCCATGTTTAGCAGTTTGAGGAATCGCCATACAGCTTTCCATAGTGATTGGACTAGTTCACATTCCCACCAGCAGTGTAGAAGAGTTCCTTTTTCTCCACATCCTTTCCAGCATTTGTTGTCGCCTGTATTTTTAATGTGTGCCATCCTCACAGGTGTGAGGTGGTATCTCATAGTGGTTTTGATTTGCATTTCCTTGATTATAAGTCATGTTGAGCATTTTTTCATGTATATGTTGGCCATTTGCTTTTCTTTGGAGAAGTGCCTTTTGAGCTCTTCTGCCTATTTTTTGATTGGGTTATTGGCTTTGTTTTTGTTGAGTTGTGTGAGTTCTTTGTAAATTTTTGTTATCAGTCCTTTATCAGATGTATTGTGTGCAAAGATCTTTTCCCAGTTGGTAGGATGTCTGTTAGTTTTGGTTAATGTCTCTTTTGCTGTACAGAAGCTTTTTATTTTGATGTAATCCCATCTGTTTATCTTGTCTTTCACTTCATTCGCTTTGAGGGATGTGTCTTTCAAGATTTTGCTGAGATGTATGTCGTGTACAGTTTTGCCTATATTTTCTTCTATACATTTTATGGTTTCAGGTCTTACATCCAGGTCTTTTATCCATTTTGAGTTGACTTTTGTGCAGGGTGTGAGGTAATAGTCTAGCTTCATTTTTTTGCATGTGGCTGTCCAGTTTTCCCAGCACCATTTATTGAATAGACTGTCCTTATTCCACTGCATTTTCTTTGCTCCTTTGTCAAAGATTAGTTGTTCATAGATATGTGGCTTTAATTCTGGGTATTCTATTCGGTTTCATTGGTCTTTCTGTCTGTTTTTGTTCCAGTACCATGCTGTCTTAATTATTATGGCTCTGTAGTATAATTTGAAATCAGAGTGAAATTCCTCCGTTTTCTTTCTTTTTAGTTAGTAGGGCTTTAGCTATGCGAGGTTTTTTGTGGTTCCATATGAATTTCATCAGTAGTCGATCTATTTCTTTGAAGAATGTCGTTGAGATTTTTATTGGAATAGCATTAAATCTGTAAATTACTTTTGGTAGGATTGCCATTTTGATAATGTTAATCCTTCCAATCCATGAACAAGGAATGCCTTTCCATCTTCTTGTGTCTTCTTCTATTTCTTTCAACAGTGTTTGGCAGCTTTCTTTGTATAAGTCCTTTATGTCTTTTGTTAGATTTATTCCTAGATATTTTATTTTTTTGGTTTCGATTTTGAAGGGGATGGATTTCTTAATTTCTTCTTCTTCAGATTGGGTGTTTACATAGAGGAATGCTACTGACTTTTGAGCGTTGATTTTGTATCCTGCTACTGTACTGAACTGGTCTATTATTTTGAGTAGTTTTCCTGTGGAGTTTTTAGGGTTTTGTATATATATTATCATATCGTCTGCAAATAGAGACAGTTTAATTTCTTCCTTTCCTATTTGGATCCCTTGAATGTCTTTCTCTTGTCTAATTGCTCTGGCTAGGACTTCCAGTATTATATTGAAAAGTAATGGTGAGAGTGGACATCCTCGCCTTGTGCCTGATCTTAGGGGAAAGGCCTTCAGCTTCTCACCGTTGAGGATA
>PVIJ01014631.1:0-39815 GCA_004024925.1 Scalopus aquaticus
CGGTTCAATCTTTTTCTCTTTTTCCTCTTTTTCTCTGTCCCTCCAGTCCTGGCTTATATCCTCTCCCAGAGTACCATCCATAAGTCTGATTGGACCTTGTTCAATCCTGGAGCTGATTGGACCGACCCATCAGCTCCTAGCACCTGATTGGTCCATACAAAAAACGGCAGTTACTGGGCAGGAGCAACTGCTATAACTGACTCCGGAGCAGCGGGATAAGAGGTCCCACCGCTCCTGCAGGCACCCAAGCTGCTAAGGCAGCCTGATTCCGGTAACAAGGTCACCTAGCTCTCTCATACAAGGCGAGCCCCGGAGGCAGGAAGCCCGAGGCTGGAGCAGCGCATCTAAGATGACATCAGAGGCTCAGACACGGTGGCTCTCTGCTGAGCAGCCTGGCTCGTTGTCTTATGCACAAGATGGCTGCTGAAGTTCTAGGCTTCTCATCTATCTTCCAGGTAAGGAGATGGCTAGCGGGCAAACTGAAGGGTAACCCAGGATTTTCAAGTCTGTATGCTCTAAAGGGGTTTTGCCATCTACTGCATAAAAACAAAGCATAATCTTAGTGTGTAAGATCATTAATACAATGATTGTGCATAGAAAATGAAAAAGAGAAAGTATATATTTTCCCCATGAAATACCCAAAGTCACCCACCCCAGCCAAACAGGGTTGGTCCAAAGCGGGGCCGCTAAGACCCAAACACTGCCGTGAGTCTAAATTAGGTGGAGAACCACAGGAAAGGAGCAACAGGGGACAGTCAAGTCTGGAACAAAAAGAGCAAAATTAAAGTATAAGATAAAGGCTGCCACTGTCAATTTACCCACGTGTCTCTTTCAAGTGTCTGTGTGTCTCAACTCCACATGTCTCCTCCAAGTCCCCGAAGACCCTGGTGCAAGTCCAAAGCCGAGATGCAAGTGGGCGCTTTGCCTTCACATGTCTCCTCCTGTGTCCCTCCTTCTCTCCCCATGTCTCCTCCGAGTTCTCTCCTCCTGAGTCCACCTGCCTTCCATGTTAAATAGCCTCACTTGGCCGCTTTACGCACCCTCTCATTAGGTGGGGCAGAAAACACAGGCTCTCCCCTTTTCGTGGAGATGCCTCTGTTACAATGGGAGAAAGAGGTGAGGCCAGTCCAAATGTTCTTTGGATCAGAAAAGCAAAAGCTTCCTCAGAAGCTTCTAGAGACTTCAGCTTCACCTCATTGGCCACACTTGACAGAAAACAGTGATTTCGCTTTTTCTGCCTAGTTAAGGGACAAGGGAAAAGTGGTTAGAGAATGAGTGTGTTGCATCAGTCCATCAACAGTGACTACTTTACACCCTACAGAAGTTAGAGAGCAAAATAATCAGACTTGTCATTTACTTAGACTAACTATTCTGAAATCACCCCATTCCAAGTAGGACCCCACTAAAACTTATTTGTTCTAAGTTATCTATTCTAAGTTCTTGATTATACATGAACCCAGATGTTTGCAGACATAAAAGGCATTGTCCGTGCTCTTCTGGGCCACACAGTCATCTGGGGAGAACGTGAGAGGCTGGCAGAGAGAAGCAATCATCTCCATGATGTGAGCTGTGATGGTCTGTGCACAGAAAAATATGGAAGGAGGACACTCTAAATTCGGGAGGGTGGGGTGTCAGATAAGGAAGTAGCAACATATGAGCCTGAAAGGGCAGTTACATATATGAAGGGGCTGGGAGGGGTATTCAAGGTAGAAGAGGGTGCATGGTGGTAAGAAGAGAGCACAGCACATTTCAGGGACTTCAGAAAGTCGTGTTTTGCTGGTGTGCAGGCTGCCTGAAGGAGAGAGGTGAGGCTGGCAGGTCTAGGTCATGAAAAGCATAAGCTAAAGATCTGCTCTTCAGGCCTGGGTGCCTGGACAGAGGGTCTTACTACTTTCTGAAATAGGAAGCACTGAACTTATTGTAATGATGTTGAGCTCAGGGGCCTCAAGCTATTCTTAACAACACTCCCCATGATTTCCCAGGGTGCCTCATCACACCCTTGACTTCAGATGCCATTTCATGATTCCTAGGTCAAAACACCCCATTCAGATGGCCCTCCTATTATATATTCCTAGGGTGCATAGCCAGTGCAACTTTTGCTACTTGACAGCCCTGCCCAAAATGTAGCTTAGAACTAAAATCATCTTTTTACTTCCTGTATCTGTAGGTTGGCAATCTGTTTAGGCTGAGGAATTAATGCTTTCCTTAAAGTCTTTTTTTCCTCCAGATTTCAATGTTTAGGCCCTCATATCTCTGGCATCATTCAGCCTAACTACAGTCTTCTAAGTAATTTTCAGACTGGGGGCTTGATAAAAACTATTACATGCTCCTTTTAAAAAATAATCAATTAAATTTGTCTTATATCACTGTAGTCTCCATAGTTCTCCCGCCACCATAGCACCTGTGAACGATCACCATAGTCCCTGGTTCTCGTCCCTCACCTGTTTTGACCCCCCTCGTACCCCTTCCTTTGCTGTATGCCTCAAATCTATGGTCAGCTTGCTAGTTTTGACTTTTTCTTGGCCTTTTGTTTGGTTTCTCTACTTTCTTCATATAAGTGAGTCTGTTTGATATTTCTCTTTTTCCTTATGACTTATTTTGGCTAGCATAATCCTTTCCAGCTCCATCTATGTTGCTGCAAATGGCATGAGTTTGTCTTTTTTGATCACTGAGTAATATTCCATTGTGTAAAAATACCACAACTTTTTGATCCATTCATCTATTTGAGGGCATTTGGATTGTTTCCATATCTTGGGTATAGTAAATAGGGCTGCAATAAACGTAGGAGTGCAGGTTTCCTTTTGAATTAGTGTTTTTGTGTCCTTTGGGTAAATTCCTAGGAAAGAAACTACTGGATCATATGGTAGATCCATTTTTAGTGTTCTGAGAAAACTCCACACAGCTTTCCTGAGTGGCTGGACCATCAACTATTACATACTCTTGGTAGCAAACATGATCCCCCTTTTAGTCTTTGGTAACATTCATTTTATTTTGATGTTTTGAGCACAGACCTCCACAGTTCCATGTTCAGCAGAATCCTCTTCCCTTTCTCTTCTGAATTTTCCCCAAGTTTTATTAGATTCATATGGTATATTTGGAAAAGGAATTTTGTTTTTTCCCTACCACAGTCCCTTATATCTCCTTGTCTCTTGTTCCCTGCTTTCACCTTCTTAACCTCAGAACCCCGACTTAGTGACCCTATCTCCATGGGTATCTCTAACACTGCAGCCAAGAGGCAGAACAACATGTACTGCAAACTGGACCTAATGCAGAGTCCTCTCTTCCTCTGGGCCTCATTTAGACTTCTTACTACCTGATAGATGGATTGGAATAGTATTCTCAATGTGGCCTGTGCTGCCTCCAAAATTCAGAAGCCTCATTAAACATGTGAGTTGACTGACAAGTAGACAGAAGGGGAAAAATGCAAAACTGTCTTCCCACACAGGCTTATATTGATTTGGGGGGAGAACAGAGGAGTTAAATTTATCAGGCAAGGAGTGGGCTAAGGGCAAAGGAATGTAGACTTGGCTGAATTATCCAATTGGATAGCTACAGATCAGCCAGTATGAGAAGAGGCCCTTTTCAAATGACCGCATCTTCCTGGTAGAATGATCTCTTACTTCTGAATGTAGTTGGGTGGTCCCCTTTTCCTCCTTGTTTGGTCCTTTTTCAGTGATCTCTTGGTTCTGGAAGTTTAATTCAGTGGACTCTGCATGCACAATTAGCTTTGTGCAAGCAGGCTGTATGACTCATAGCTGAGTATCACATTCTATTGTTTCTGTGAAGGCAAGTTCAAAAGATAGTTAACAACAACAACAAAAAAAAAACCCCACACAACCAAAAATATAAAACAAAAGAGTTAACCATACCCAAATGTTCCTGCTGATCATGGATTGGGCACGGTTTTAGCTTCTCTGGTGAATATCAGCAGCCTCTGTCCTTGGCCACTCCAGGGCTTGAACAGTGAGCCCCTGAAAGGAGCGATCACAGGCGCAGGGATGGAGGCTCCACCAGCCCCGCAGCACGGGCTCCCACTCACCACGGCAGACCTAGCTACTGTTTCTGCCGATCACCTAACTTGTCCAGATGACTCTGTCCTGAGAAGATCACACAACATGGGGGAGGAAATGATCTTCCTTTATAGAAAGGTGTGGTTTGCCTTTCTAGCTTACAGGGCCTCTGCTGACACCAGTGCAGAACTGATGTGTGCCTGACATAGCACTCAGTCTCATATGGCTTCAGTCTAATGGCTTCATTTTATGGCAACAAAGGTATGACAATAAGCCTGGTCTCACAAGATTCCCTGGTCCTCCCATAGAATGTATGTCTGCAAGTACCTGGCCTGAAAGACTTAATGAGGGTGTCAGTTTGGGGATGACCCTTGTGGTGTTGGAGTGCTACTCTGTAGGACACGTAATATGTATTGAACCAATTGTGTGGTACTCCACCTCCATCAACTGAAATGCAGAGTCCAGGAACCAAAGAGTAGAAGGAAGGACCCCTCTCGCCATCATTTTTAGTGAGCTACTTGCAGAAGTTTTGCTTTGTTACTACAGCTTTAGGCTTTGCTGGAAAGAAGCATTGCTTTCCACTGATAGATAAGCTCTTCCACCAATGGAGATGAGAGTGTTCCACTTAATCTGAAGCTACAGCTGCCACCTGGTGACTTTTTTTTTTTATAATCATCTGGTCACTTTTGGATCTCCATACCAGTGGTCCAGAAGGCAAATAGATTTACAGTGGTGGCAGGATATAATCAAGCCTGATTTTCATGAAGACGAGACATTGCTGACACAGTGGTAGAGAAAGGGGGGTGTCTGAAGCTCAGGGGATACCCTAGGACTCTGCGATAGGACCAGAGGTCCTAAGGGTACAACCCTAGGGTGCATCTTGGTGTTTCTGTGCTCAGTGATAACACTGTATGGACAACCAAAGCATCCTTGGCTTGACAAAGGCAAGGCCACCAAGGACTCAGACTCCTCAGGGGCAAGGTAAAGATAGACCTCAAGATTCAGATACACCTCCCCAAGATATCTAGAACAGGTTTTTCCAGTATTTGTCACCTTGGAATTTTGAGCTAAGGTCAGTCAAGGCCCTTCAGGCTCCCAGAGAACTTTTTTACCATTCCCTTAACTCCTAGAAGAATGAAGATTACCCAGATATAGGGTCATCTCCAGAAATAACATTTCTATTGGAGAAGCCCATCTATACAGCAGGGCAAATGTACATACAGAACATCTGGTTTTTAATGAGTTACTCTCTTCTCTTCTGTGAATTCTCCCCCTCTGTCCTTGACACCCAGGCCCCTATCCCATTCCTGAGCTCAATGATAAAAGTCTTTCTATCCTATTGATTCTAAAATTTACAGTCATATAAATTCTCCATAGTTTATATAATAAATTTGTCCTTTTTTCCTACTAATTATTTGTCTGATGTTAATCTGTGTGCTATTAGTCCAAGAAGAAGAACCTAAGGGGTAAGAGAAAATTTCCTTTGCATCCCTACAAAGGTCTGGGTCACCTCTTTTGCAAGCAGTTAGACCAGCTGAAGTCTGGCTGAGGCTAAGGAAAATTAAGGATGGGCATTGGCAGAGGGAAAGGACGAATATCTGTTAGAAATACAAATTCAAAGTACACTGAGAGATCACATTTCACCCACTAGATGAACATAAATCCCACAGTTGGACAATTTCTTTTGATGAGGCTATGAGGAAAAGGCATGTTAATACATTACTGGGGAAGGGTGCTAAATGGAATGACCCCTAAGGAGGGGACACGGCAGTATCTAGCAAAACAATATATGAGCTTACCCATTTCTAGGAATCTATCCCAAGTATATACTGACAGAAGCCTGAATTGACATTGGCAGAGGACTGCTCACTGCAGCACTGTTTGTATTTGCAAAAGACCTAGAGGAACAAATCAAGAGAGTTGCAATTCTTTGTGGCAGCCATTGAAAAGAGTTTGGAAACCAGACAAAATGTTGGGTGATTGATTTGTTTCTAACTACTGTGTACTGAGTGCCTGCTGTATGTTTGTGGTTTGTATGTATCACTTCATTTAAGCTCTTCAACAGCCTTGCCCACTTACTGGAAACAAATTTTTATCTGGAATTTCTAACACAGAAAAGTCTAAGAATGTATCATGCAAGCATAACTGAAAATGGCAACCATTCTTTAGAACAAAAGATATTTACTGCAGTATTATTTTTCAGCATTACTTTTTATATTTTCTCAAAATCGTGTAGGCACATGGTTAAAAAAAAAAAAAAAGCCAGGCAGAAGGGCTTAGAATGGTATCAACAATCTCCTGCTCCAGTTTCAAGTCCCAGTCTGGTATCCAGGGGCAACCCCTTTTAGCCATTTCTGGTGTTATATCTTTGAGGGGTTGCTTCTCTATCTTTAAATAATGTGTTTGTGTGACTCTGCATTTATCAAGTTTAGATTTTTTTCATTGGCTTCCTGCTATAGATTAAACTAAGACTTGCCTCTGTCAAGAGTGAGCACTCTTTTTGTATTTCTTTCAGAGTCCCAGGACCCAGCCTTGGGACTGGCATAGAATATTAAATACAGTAATCCCCTCAAGCTGGATGATATGTCCTAAGACCCCCAGTGCATGCCTGAAATCACCACTCTACATATACGGTTTTTTTTCTGTACATGCATACCTACCTATGAGAGTTTAATTTATGAATTAAGAGACTTACCACAATAGTTAATAATGGAATAATTATAACAATGTACTATAGTGAAAGTTATGTGAATGTGATTTCTCTCTCAAAATTTTCATTGTACATAGTATTTTTGGACTGTGGTTTACTGCTGGTAACTGAAACTGTTGGAGGAGCACTGTGTCTTGAATGAACTCCACCCACTAATGCCAAAGAGATCTCAGGCATCAAAAGATCTCATGGCATCAACTTCCATCATACCATGGATCTGCTATGACTCATGACCTCCTGAAGGGGTCGTTACTGGAAACTAAGGGTGGAGTTAAGCAGCCATGCTGGGCATAAAACCAAACACTAGTGGCCTGGGGCTATCTTGGCTTTTCCTGCTTTTAGAGTGCAGTCTATGTCACAGTTCAGACAACATTACAGGTAGGACGTATTGACCAATTAATCTCTATGTTCTCCCTCTTCTCATTTCCCTTGTAAATATGCCTTTAATTAATTTTTCTGAGCACCGGCTTTTGAGTCTTGTCCTGAGTTCTTAAGCACGAGGTAAGTGCTCACACTCAGGTCACCCTTTTCCCCTTGGGGTTGCCCTGTAACAAAATCACAGAAAGTGATGGAACTACTGTAAATATTTATTAAATAAAGCAAGCCTGGGTGGTCAAGGGAGAGGAAGGCATTTAAGAGAGAAAGGCATGGACAAAGCTCAGAGTCTCCTTCTTCCTGCCTGCTGGAGACACGGATCTTGTTCAGGCTGGCTGTGTCCCCAGAGGTGGTTGGTAACCCTACCAGTCCTTCACCCTTGCACGCTGGGGTCACTACGCATAAAAATCCTCTCCAGGCAAGTTTTTGGCTCAGGACTGTTTTCAGAGGGAACCTGGGTATTGACCCCACTTAGGTGTTGTTCGATTACCCACCTATATCTGTGATCCGTTTATAAACAGTTCAAAACAAGGACTCCAGTGTTGCAACTGGCTAAAAACATCTATGGAGTGTAGGGAGGTGAAACACCGAGAGAGGACGGTAAGGAGCACACTCCCAGTCAATAAACTCATGAATGGACTCCACTTCCATCTCCACACTGGTGAGATCTCGGGCACTAAGGATTACAACTCCCAGTGATGGAGGAGATAGGACCGCAAGATTTGATCCACACAGGAGATAGGGGGTAGAAGGGATCAACATAATCACCCCAAACAGGTATGAGAGGCTATAGGGAGTGTAAGGAGTGTCAAGACGGTCTCTGGCCCCTTTCTGATCCTGATTAACAACAAACAAGCCACTCCTGGAAGGTGTGAGCCCCTCCCAAAGAGAAAACTCTATTAATGCTATCTCTACACTGGCTGGGGGCAGCAGCAGCACTCCTGTCTGCCCACCTGTGACTGTTGCAGGTGCTTCTTGCCACCAACTCTATCCCTCTGCAGGGCAGCGGCTTGTCTGCCTGCCTGCGACCTGCACCATGCCGGGTCTCTTCACTGACCTCCCTCAGCAGGGCGCCTCTCCTAAGGGTTGCCCACCTGCAACCATGCAGGCTTCTCTAGGCAAGCCTGTCCCTTTCGAGGCAGCTCTTCTGCCTACTCATGTCTATGCGAGTGCTCTCTGCTCTTCTTTCTTTAATAAACCTGTCCTTTAAATATATTCGACATCTCTGTGTCGTGGAGAAACTTGCCACATACCACTGAAAGGGGAGCTCTGGTAAAACCATTCCTGGAGTGAACCCAAGGACCCCACTCTCCGTTGACTCCAAAAATCGACATCACCAAACCATGATCAGGACTTCCGGCGGGGGCAGGGGTGGGGGGCGGTCAGTAGAAGAAGGAGGTGTCTTAAGCAGCCATGCTGGGCTTAAAACTGAACACATGTGCTCTCTCACTTGCTTTTCTAAAAGTCTTTGCCTTGCACCCTGTTGTCTCAGCTTAGGTGGTATTGCTGATAGGGTATGTCAGTCAGTTAATCTTTCTACGTATTCTCCCTCTTCTCACTCCCAATAAGTTAAAATTTTTTTTTAATTCTCTCTGTGTGTCTACTTTGTGGTCTTGTCCCAAGTTCATAGGTGCATAGGTGAGGACTCACAACCCAGGTCACCTTCATTTAATCTTGGGTTGCCCTGTAAGAACACTGTAGTTGCTGTTTCCTATTGTGGATTATTGTCTTGTAGCTTTCGCCATATGTTCTTGGGCATAAATCCAGAGAATACAGATAGAATCTTCTCTGTAATCCTGCCAGTAGTCAGAGCAAACAGCAGTGCTCATGTGCTTCTGTCTCTTGGAATGAATGTCTTTAGCTTCTGGGCTAGAATTTTATCTTATTGGAAGCTGGGTTTTTCTCTTCCTGTTTGAATTAAAGCCCATTTAAGTGAATTTTCCCTACAGAGTCCAAGAGACAACATTCTGGACCTTAAAACTGTTTATCTGATAAACAGGGAACTACCACCCCTTAGAGGATGAGCATGTGTATGGCGGTTCAGAGAAGCACAGGGCAGTGTGTTTTCTGAAAGTATGCCTAATTTCTTCTCTTTAGAGAAACAGTGCTGCTGCTTAGATTATCTAATCATTTAATAATTTCTTCTGTTGTTTGAGTGAGAGATTTTCTCCCCTTATAAAAACCCAGCTGTGCTTTGTTTAACTGGGTATGAATTGAGAGACCAAGAGTGGAGAACCCAAGGGATTGGAAACCCAACAGATATTTCTGCTTACTTGTTTCTGGAAGATGGATCTGAGCACAACAGGGATGATACAGAAATGAGTTTGATATTGTTAAAAAGGAAATAGTAGGTCTCAAATGGAGTTATTTATGCCAGACCCCACCAAAACTTAATATCTAACGTAATTACAGTTTTATCCTCTCCCCAAAGTGGAATTCTAAACTAATCATTTTGGAATTTCTTGGTCAACATGAGGGAAGTAATATGCGTAAGACTCCCCTGTCTTTCCCCTAAATGAAGTTGACTCTGTCTAAATAATTTTTTTTTCTTTTGTTAGTAACCTTGTCCCATTCTCTTTCTGACTATAAAAAGTCTGCATTTTGTACAACTCCTGATGTTACCTGCTGGGTGGGATGTTGCCCTATTCATGAGTCACTTAATAAAGTCAATTAGATCTCTAAATTTATTTGAATGAATTTTGTTTTTAACAATATCAATGTTACTTTGAATTAATTAGGCCTCCTCTGTAGATTTGTAGATAATAATATGATGTCTCTCGACTTCAGTGGTTTTCTCATTTGTGTTGGTTTCAAGAGACCACTGAATGCTTACATAAATCTAAGACAAAGGGATTTAAATCTCCCAAGGGGGACAATTAAGAAATCAAGCCACACCTTCAATATTTTAAATGTGCTAGCCCTTTATAAAAGCATGCTAGGCTGAGAAAAAAAGTAAAAGAAAACCTTCCAAATCACAGAACAGCATGTATACAAGGAGACTTGAGCTGTAAATTGCACTTTGTAATTTATGTTAATACATTTAAATAGATTAAAGAAATTAGCCTTCAAAAGGATGAATTTTTTAATGGTTTTTTACTTAGAGAAAATGACTTTCAAGTGGAAAAAAAAAAGAAATCCCTCAATTAAGTATTAAAATCTTTGTGTAAAAGGTAAAATTTTACACTCTTATAATAATAAAATAAAATATGTATAAATAACCTTGGGGGAAAAATTGGATTGTTAGTACAAATATAAATACTATTCCTGTTTTCATATCTAAGCTCCTTCTTCTACATGTTTTTTGGAGGGGAAATGTGAAAATCTAACTGGTTTAATGGCTTCATGGTTCCTACTGAGTTATAAAATAAATATGCAGATCCGGCCCAATGATATGCAAATTTATACCAGACCAAAAATTAGTAGTCAGGAAGGTTTTAAGAAATCCTTCAGTACGAAGAATTCTAATCAAGGTTCAGAGGGTTCCATTACTCTGTAAAATAAATATAAGGAAAACTCTTGATCCCACTGCCAAGTGGCCTGTGTGCAGCCACTACCCAGGTGCTTCCTCCCAGGACTGGAGAATTACGGGACTTCCTTTCACTGCTCTCACACGTGACACCACCACCCAGCGTCTATTTTATTGAAAACAAGAAGATTCAGCATGATTTGCGTTTGCATTCTCCTCTTGGCAAGCCCCTATTCTCCCCCATTTCCTCTCTCTCGAACTCCATCCTCTAAAAGTAATTTGTCGCTTATTTCAATATGTGGAGAATATTACAAGTAAATGGCAATGTGGACACACATCACTTTCGGTATTCTTCAGCTTCTTAGTTTCAGTCTTTTCTGTGGTGTTCCCCATTATTTTATGTTGATGATTCATGTCTTTCCCAAGTCAGGAGAAGCAAGTGTTGACCTCAAAAAAGAACAACAAAATGGGTTTGTTTCCACCCATTTCCACCAATAAAATGGGTTTATTCAGAACCAATAACAATAAAAGGAGGCATCTTCATCCTCTTCACCCTTCAGCACCCTCTTCAAAGGATGTATAAGGAGTGCCGGCCTTGGCCCAGGGCAGGGCATGAGAGTCTCACCATTAGAGTGCATTTAACAAAGTTGCTCTCTGTGCTGATATGGTTTCTGAAGTAAGCAAGGGAAAACTCTCATATTAGAGTTGAAAGGCAGTAACTCTGGAGGTCCTGCTTGTGCTTTGATTACTAAGGACCAGCTTGAGTGAGGGGAGGGAGCAACCATGCTAAAGTGTGACCAAGAGGGAGAAGCAAGGTAGCCTGTTCATATTCCAGGGAGCCAGTCTTGTAATGTTCTATCCTCAGGTGACCATCTGGGGAGCTCTGGTCATTCGAGGGGTAAAGGAATGGAACCTGTATGGTAATTGGAAAAAAACAAACAACTATTTCTACTCTGACTCCAGAGGAGCTGGCTCTAGAAGATCGGCATGAATCTTCAATGTTATGTACTTGAATGTTATGAATAGTAAAGGTACTATTATAACAAACAAACAAAATCCGCAAGCAAACGTATATCTCCCTTTCTACACAATACAAAACAAAACCTTCTGGGTTTTCTAGTTGAAGTAGTTTCATGTGTGATCATCAGAAAATAAAAGTTTCCTCATGCCAACATGGAAAGAGCACCTTGGTTTTAAGGTGTAGGAGCTTACCCTGCTGTATATCTTGGAGTCCCTCCTCTAAATTACTGTTTTGGGCAGTGGAGGCCACTTGATCATATCCAAGCACGTCTTTCACTTTTTCTGATTTCTGAATCATAGTCTAGTGGCTTGACCCTGCCACTTAGGTCCAGGACTCATTTTGCGCATAACTGCTATTTTTTTCCCCCAGGCATGATATGCAACAAAAAAATAAATATAAAGCTGGCAAAATGAAGTTATGGTGTTGGAAGTTACAATAGTGGTGACCTTTGAGGAAGTAATGACTTGCAGGGGGGTTGTGTGTGGAGCTTCTGGAATGCTGGTAATGTTCTGTTTCTTTTTTTTTTTTTTTAAAGATTTATTTATTTATGCATACAAGCTGGGGTACAGGCCAGAGGCGCGGGGTGGCAAGAGGGCTCACCAGAGACAGAGTGGGGAGCAGAACAGGCAGATCGACAGAAATACACTGCTGAGGGGAGCAGCGGGTGAGGCAGGAGAGGTCTGCCGCACCATGTGGGAATTTCCCCGGCTGGGCGTGGAACTCGCGTCCCCGCTGCTGACAGCTCCACAGCACGGCGCTCAACCAGGGAGGCCCAATGTTCTGTTTCTTGATCAGGATGCTGGTTACACAGTTGTGACCATTGTGTGATCCATCAAACTGTGCCTGTATGGCTTTCTATGCCTTTCTGCGTTCATGCTATTTATAAGGTCTAGGAAATGAGGTTGGTTTTTTTTTTGTTTGTTTCTCCAACTTCTCCAAATGTGAGAAGAGGAATGAGGGGGTCAATTGAGAAAGACTGTTGAACTCTCTACAGCAGAATCACTGTGATGAACCTGCTGAGAAATAGTGGTGGCTGAGTCCAAGGGGGCAGTGTTGCGTTGGGGCAGAGAAGTGGCTGAATTAGATTCAATATGTCATTTGAAGGTAGCAACAAAACAGCAGGTTTTGCTCATGGATCAGATGTGGGTGAGAGAGAAGAATCAAGAATAATTCCAAGTTTCTTAGTTGGAGCAACTGGGTGAATGAATTTGCAATGATTATGAGAGAGCATTTGTCAGTTACAGCAAGAAAGAGAAGAGAACATCAAGAGAGAAGTTGAGGGTATGAGCAATTTTACTAGTGACTGACTGTGAGTACCAGGAGGCAGTATGGAAATGTGGGGTTGTAGGGTAGAGGCAGTAATATCTGGAGCCTTATTGGATCACCATGTAAGCCTCAGCTTCATGACAAGGGTCAAGGGCAAAATGAGTTTGGTTCTTATGATTCCAAAATTGAAAATGGAAGTAAGGCAGTGAATATAGTTGGTGTGAGGGAGAGGTAGGGAGTCCATCAAAACACCAGTTGTCTAGGGCTCCCCTTGACCCTTGCTGTTGGAACAAGGATTTGTAACCAGCACTCTCAACCATCTGAACAAGGAGAACCTTGTGGAATATAATCCACCTGTTCCTAAACCAGTAACAAGACCTCTGTGCCACAAACTCCCGGGAAGCAGTGGCAGCAGGAGGTACACAAGACATCTCTGAATTTTCCTGCCCGGCTCTGCAGGTGGTGTTGGGGAACACACCCAGCCAGATACCCACAAGCATATCCAACCTGATTCCCTCCCAAACCTGGACTACTCTTTCCCTTTGCCACTTGTTTTCCTTCTATTTCTTCTATGCCTCTTAAGCTTCCAGCACACAATCTCTAAACATTTTCTGGCTTTCCAATCAATTGAAACACTCCCCCAGAGGATACATACATATATCTCAAAACCTTTCCGGGATCCTCTTGATGCTGGACAGCATGTTGCTTAAATAATGTATTTGATAGAGCCTAGTGGCCAGTCTCGTAGATGAAGTAATATCTCACTCACTTCAATTTGCATTTACATTTCAAATTTGCATTAAAATGAACATTTGTAAATGTTTTCCTCAACTGTGAATGGCCAATTCATGCTTTCCAATTTTTCTGTTGTCTTTTTTATTGGTTTGTAGATGTTCTTCACATTCACATCTTGCAAAGAGCCTTTCCTCACTGCTTCTGCATTTTAAGTTTGATTGCATTGCCTTTTTTTCCTTCAGAAGTTTAAATATTTCATCCTGAGTTCTTTTTTTTTTTTTTTTTTTTTTTTTTTTTTTTTTTTTTTTTTTTTTTTTTTTTTTTTTTTTTTTTTTGCTGTGTAAAGGGAAAAATTTGACTTACAGAAACATTTGCAGGAGATAACAAAAAAGAATGCTTTATTTCATTACAAGTGCTTCTTTTCGGGAGAGGCTGATAAACAGTAACTTTCAGTAACTCCTGTATGCCAGATCCTAACTGAAGACTGTCCTTACCAAAGAACAAAGGGATTTAGTGTAGCCAGTTGTGTGCAGACCTGTGGACTCAATCCACCACATCTGAGTGCTGGTTTTCACTGTTTAATTAGCATAACCCTTGCTAATGCTTAACACCACTGACCTTTTCCTCACATGGTCCTTTTTCTTCTCTTTTATTCCTTGACAGTGGATTACATAATCTCTTAGTTCCTTGATTGGAAAATAATAGAAGTTACCTCATGGGTGAGTAGGAGGCTTAAAAGAGTAAACATGTAAAGTACTTAGAACAATGAGTGCCTGATAGACAGGAAGCACCCAATAAATTTTAACTATTATGTTACTATTATGTCAGATTTACTTTTTTCTTTATTTGTGTTTTTTGGTCTCATTTAAGAAAGACTTCCCCAATCAATAGGGTTTATCACAAATAGTCCTCCCTTCTCCTCCTCCCGGGCACCTGTAGGCTCCCTTTGAAGTTAGAGGTGGCCGTGTGGCTTCATTTGATGGATGAAATGTGAGCAGAAGTGATAATATCCAGGGTTGACGTCATCCACTCCCAATCCCTTTCCTGCCTTGGTTATTATGAAAATACGTTCTGTGATGGAGCCGCCAGCATCCTGCTTCCTCGAGCCACTATGAGCAGAGCCCCGTTGTGGCCTGAACTGGGCAGGAACACAAAATCAATCTTTTTTTTTTTTTTTGTAAGAAATATTTTCCTGCTCTGAGGTTGTAAACATATTCTCCTACACTTTTGGTTGTCATTTTAGAGGTTTATTTTTTCACATTGAGACCTTCTGTTTCTTTGGGGTTACTTTTATGTATGGTGTGATACAACGCATTCTTTTTTTCCTGTGAAAATTTGATAGTCTCAATACCATTCTCGGACTAGTCCTTTTTCCCACTGATGTATATGGCCACCCCTGTCATATTTGGAGTGCTTGAGTTCACATGGGTCTTTTTCTTTACTCTTTATTCTCTTTGATGATCTTTTTGTGACTTTACGGTACCATTGCACTGTGTGGTTTCACTTACCTTCACTTTCTCATTTGTCTCAATAGCTGGTAGGCCAAGGGCGTGAAGAATGCGGAAAGCAGAGTGAGTCAAACTTTGCACCTTTTAGCCAAACCACCCTTAGTGAGTAGAGCACCAGGCTCTGGGCCTAGGTTTCCTGGGTATCTCTACCACAGAATCTACCAGTTCATTTCCTCAGAGATAATCAGAGCAAGTGAGAAGCAATGAATAGATGCGGAACTTTTATTAAAGTAATTGACAGGTTATGATAACTGCTTGGATTTCTGGTGGGGTAGTGGAGGAAGAGTAATTTATCTAAGACAGTTCTGGAACAATCAATCAGGCCCGAAAGGATTTTCTGTGAGAAGTGTAGGACAAAAACCTTCTCCACTGTGAGATGCCAGCATCAAGTGTAATGTCTTGGAAGAATTTCTTGAGCAAAGAACACAACCTGTAGATATATCTAGTCACAGAAAAGCAAGGCATGATTATAAATGGTTTATTTCTTTTAATTACAACATCCATCATGATTACATTCTATTTTTAAAACTCTTACTGCTGATGGTATATGAAAACACTGCTTTTTAATCATAGCAAAATATCAAGAGGACAGGACTTATCTCAGGTAAATTTGAAGACAGAGAACATGCTTTTGCACTAACATAAGCCACACAAAAGTCCCACCATTCCTAACCAGTGCACCACCACCCCTTTGCCTTCCCCCCACACCCCTCTCTTCCAAACCCCAGGCAGAGCCTCCCAGCAGGGAGGGTCACAGCTCGGCAGGCACGAGCAGCAGCATGAGGAGGCCAGGCAGCAGCAGGAGCATGGAGCCTTCTCTCATTCCTGAAGGTGGGAGAGAGAGAAGGAAAGGTTTCTCTGTGGGGTTTCTTAATATGTGGGTCTCACAGACTTTCTGAGCTTTACTCTAGGGTCAAAACCCAAGATAGTGGGCTCTGGGGGCTCCCTGTAGTTGGCCTCCAGTTAGAGTCTCCTCCTGCCCTTCAGGGATTCCTGAGCTGAAGTACTCGGGAATACCAGGGAGAAAGACGACACATCTTTAAAGACTACACATCTTTTCAGTTTTCTGAATTTAAGTTCACATTGAGTTGATTACAGTCTCAAGGTCTAATGTGCCCCTCATCTCCTTCTAGAGCTACTTCTAGGCCCTTTGTCCTCCAAGCACAGCTGTAGCTCTGTAAGGCCTTTCCTGCCTGGGACCTGCAGCTATCTGCACTCGTGGGAGCCACTATCTGCTTGTCTTGCTCCACCCAAGATGTTTCCAGGTCTGAACCAAATGCATGTTCATCTTTTGCAGCAACATATGTACTCCTTTCTCCAGACGCTAGTATTAATGAGGGTTATGGCTCTTGGTGGGATCACCTGAGGTTCTCTGTCTCCCTAAATCTGAACATCAATGACTGGGCCTGAGATGTGGCCAGCAGCTTTCTCTGCAGCTCAGGTCCACTTCTGGTTGGACCCTGGTGGCTCTACAACTTAACTTACTTCAACAGCATGTACTGGAGCCCTGGTCAGGAGTGAATGACAGGCCATAGGTGCTGGTGGAATGGGAGAGTCTCTAGCATTAAAGAGATGACTAGATGCTGCATAAAAGTTTGTCAATTCTCAGAGAAATACTAGTGCAGTATTTGTTACCTGTATCCTCATTTTACAAATGAGACAATTGATAATTTGCCCAAAGTCACAGAACTAGTGGGGGTTGAGCCTGGGTTACTGTTGGTGTGGCTGAACCCCAAACCTGTGGCAAAGAGCACAGTTTGAGGTTTAATTTTTCCTGAAAGTGTCAAGCAAGGCTTACCACTGAAGTGATATCAGAGCTAGGTCTTGAAAAAAAACTACTGTATCAAATTGATAGTGTCTTGGATTGGTTGAATACAACATGAGAGCTAAGAGACTTCAGGCCAGAAGGAACAATGGATGGAAAGTACATGGAAGCCTGAAAGCTAGGACACCTTGGGAAAGGTTGGGTCTCACCCACTACATGACTGGAGAGGTAATAGCCTTTCTCACTCTCCATTACTATTTCTGGCCATCGCTGTGATGCCTTCACTGAGCTCTGTGTCTCTCGGTTTTACCATCTCTAACCTTTGTCAGGTCAGGCATCATCCCTGTAATGTAGTCTACTATCTAAAACCTTTCAGTTCATGCAAACCTTTCAGTTTAGCCCATGCAAAACCTTTCAGTTTTTTATCTCTGACACTATTCATTTTCTCTTTATTTCAGTCAACTTCTATGTAAGTGGTTGGACACAATCTACTCAGAACCTGCAAACCACCCACACTTTCTTTTTTTCTGAGCATTCCCCTCAGTTCACCCAGGTTTCCTCTCTTCCTCTTAGCATATCCCTTAAGGAACACTGGATCCGTGACCTCCCTCCATTACCACGTCCAGCTCCTCAGTTTTGGCACCCATATCTCCTGGCAGGATTACCTCACAGCCACACCATTCTACCTGGAACTAGGACCGCTAAATCCCCTGACCCCTTCCTAGACATTCTGACAAGTAGTGGTTTCCATGGCGCATGTTTCCTGGTGCCCAGCAGACCTTTCTAACCATTGTGGGAGCCTGGCTAGACTGGGCACCGCCTGAGCTGCTCTCTGCTCCAGGAGATCAGTCCTGTTGTTTTAGGAACCTGACACTTAGCAGCACTTGTTGTTCTCTGTCCTGGTGGTTTCTAGTAACAGAGCACCCCCTCTTCTATTTCATGGTGGCCCCATCTCTCCCACCTGGAACACAGACCCAGACTCACCTGAGCTGTTGGAAATATACCAGCAGTTGAATTTACTCTCAGATTTTTTTGGGTTTTTAAGTGAAATTTCAATGTAATTATTTTCTTTTTTCGTTATTGTGATGTCTTGATATTCCTCATACCCTGGAATTAGCACTTCCTTTTGTTCTGGTTTCAAAGAGAATTGTGAAATATCAACACCTAAGGCGGTTTGGATAGTAAATAGTGTCCCATAGTTTGGTTTCTCAAGAAATTTAATTGCTTCTTCACGAGACAGAGATGATGAGGAAAATTGCCCAAAACGTACATTTCCTTTCCCAGGGTAATCACACAGGGGCTTCAAACCTCTATAAACTGTGTATATCTTCTTTTCATGGAGATTCTGAAGAGCTGTGGTCAAATAATAATGGAAGGCTTTGAACCGAAAGTTTTTTGAATTTTTCTGGAATTCTCTTATAGCTCTGTTAAAGTCAAATCCAAAGTCCCCAGTATAGGCCACTACAGCTGTTCCTTGGAAATCATTTAATTTTCCCGAATTGCTTATTTTATGCTTTCTATCATTCCATTCGTTCTTTGCCTCTTCCCATTTAGATTTAAATGTTTTATTTGCTTCCAGTTCTTCATTTAATAGCTCGGGTGCCTTTTTTTCCATTTGTCCAGTACAGCCCTCATACTGATCATCAAAGATCGTTTCGGCCATATCTAAGTGACATTTATTGTCTCCCCATGCCATGCCAGTCACCTGCAAAGAAGAAGTGATGTTCTTTGACACATCTATTGAAAGGCCAGCATGTACTGGATGCTACCTAGTGCCATAGCACGGACTTGGCATAGCGTAGAAACTGACATGTGCCAGTCACAGGACTACTGTCTGGTACATGCATGAAGAAAGTCTTATACTATGAGTAGTGAAGAAAGATACACTAGGCTTTGTGGCTCTGATTGTTTGCTGATTTTTTTTAAAAAAAATGTCTGTTCAGAATCATGCTTTCTAATTAGTTTTAGCACAGACTCAACTGTAGGAACTCTATTATTTCAAAAATGTGAGGGAAAATCAAGGTCCACAGGATGTAGGAGGGAAGTGGGTATAATAGGCTGCCCATCACACAGATGACCAGTGAGAAAAACGTTACCTGTTGTGTTAGGATATATTACCTGAGTTAGGATCAAAAAGTGAACTGCTATGGCCAGAAAAGATGTCATCTCGAAGTTCAAAAATAGCTGCAAATAAGAAAAATAAACTTATTTTCAAATATTACCCAATCAACATAAGATATAGTCCAGTTATAGCATTTTGAATCTTTTTTTAAAGATTTATTTATTTACTCATAGAATAACTGGGGTGTAGGCCAGAGGTGCAGGGAGTGAGAGGATTCACCAGAGACAGAGTGGGGAGCAGAACAGGCAGATCTACTAAAATACACTGCTGAGGGGAGCAGCAAGCAAGACAGGAGAGGTCTGCTGTGCCATGTGGGTTAGCTCCCTGGTCAGAGATCGAACCAGTGGTGATAGCGCTGAGACTTAACCCCTAGGCCCTCAGGGTGGCCCCCTCATTTAGAATCTTGTATGGTATAAATTAGCAAAATATGCCCACAGTATCATTCATTCAAACATCATTCCCAAACAATAGCAATTTATTTAAATGTTATCTGTCTCAGATTTCAAAAGCAGCAATATATTTTAAAAAGATTCACATGACAAAACAAAAAGCACACACAACCTGCAAATAAATATAAGATAATGGAAATGAGGTGTGACCACTGTGAGCACACTAGTGTGTCAGTTACTGAATCCCTTCTTTAAATATAAAAGTCCGGGATTCTATCTGCATTGTTTCTTGAATAGCTAACCAGGATTTTTTATGAACCTCTGCCTGGCTCCTGCATGCAGGGACCAGGTGAATCTGCCTTATCAGTCCTAGGAGGGAGCTGACAGAGATAATGATCCTTCCTGGTAGTGGAAAGGGCTGCCTATCACACAGATGGCCAGTGAGAAAAACAGATCACATTTTAGCAGACACCTTACAGGCCCTAATATTGTACTCCCCCTTAAAGAAATACTGTGAATCCTTTCACAAATGCTTCAAAATAATCCTCCTCAAAGTTTTAACTTGAAGCTCAAACTTATGTCGATACTACTAAATAATTTGACATTGTCAAGTTTTCACCAGGAAAGCAAATATACATGAAAGATTTGGGGATTTCTTGGCTGAAAGGAGAGGTAAAAGTTGCTGTGTGCATGGAGTTGGGAGGAAGGTGTGGAATTAAGTGTACTCTTATTGTATTGTACAGATCTAGGTTTGACTAACCATGCGGGGGGGGGGCTCTTTTGCACAAGGGACCGTGTGAGACATAAGCACCATAGTACTACTGCAAGGGCCTGGTGATAAATCACACAATCTGGGATTCTATTGTTTTTTAAAAAAGATTTATTTTTTTATGCATACAAGAGCCGGGGTATAAGCCAGAGGCATGGCAAGAGGATTCACCAGAGACAGAGTGGGGAGCAGAACAGGCAGATTGACTGAAATACACTGCTGAGGGGAGCAGCGGGCGAGGCAGGAGAGGTCTGTCTGCTGTGCCATGTGGGTAAGCTCCCTGGCTGGGGATTGAACTCTTGCTGCAGTGGCTGCGGATAGCTTCATAGTCTGAGACTTAAACCTCTGCACCACCAGGGAGGTCCTGGGATTCCTTTTTTAAATTTTAAGGGTGATGGATATAATGGTAGATTCATGACTAGGAGAATGGGGGGGGGGGAAATCCTTGAATTCCCCTGGGAATGAATGCAACTGAATTTCTAGATTCAGTGACACACAGCAAGTTCATTAATAGAAAGAAAAAACTTTTGCATAGTCAGAAATAGACAGCCTAGAGCTACCCTGTCTAGATGCTGGGGAGGTTTTACATACCCTGTTAATGGTATTTTCCACCAGTAGTTTGGTTAAAAAAAAAAATTCTTCGATCTTTTTTACTTTTTTTCCCTTTCTACCACAGCTTTAGCACTTTTGCAGTCAATGTGCTGCTTTTTCACTATCTTCTCCCCATCTCCTGTCTGTGATTTTGTGAACTTATCACCCTCCTTTCCTGTTCCTAGGCCCCCATAAACACCCCCTGCTGACCCCATGTCCAATCCAATATAAGTTGGGGGAGTTGAAAGAGGGAGCTTAGTCTTCTTAATTGCTTCAGGCTGGATCTGGACATAGAACTGTCCCTGCTAAGGCTGGGCTGCCATCTCTCCAAAGCTAACCCCAGGTTGGCTGGTGGTGGGTTGTCCTTGTTGGGCCTGCATCTGCCCAGGACTGGAGTGTGGAATTATTGTGACAGAATGAGGGAGACGAGCCTGTTCCTAGGGGTCCCCTTGAGACCTGAGACCAAGCAGTGGCTTTGATGAGAAATGTTTGGCTAGTTAGGTCCCATCTCCAGAGTCTGTGGATGTTTTCCAAAAAGATTGGAAGTGCTTTGGGAGATGGAAGAAAACTTGGAATAAGCACAGGACAGAGGGTGAATGGAACAGCTTTCCACCCACACCAGTTATTCTCTGGGAGGATGGGAAGCTGGGTCCTGAGTACTGGGTGAGAACAGAGCAAGTACTCCCATATCAGTCAAAAAAGTATACATTCTTACCATGACATCCAGGGTTACCCAAGCTTAGCCATAGAAATGGTAAGATGGGGAGCTGGTTGCATCTTTGGGGTCCATTATTCCTCATCCAGAATCAGACTGGAAACTGTGGGAAGGGCCCCTCTACCCTTTGGAGAAGGGGACAGTCCCCTTTCCAGTGCCCCTACTGTTTGCATTGGGAATGAAAGCCAGGTGGGTCTCTCGATTGAGGGCAGTGTCTGCCCCAGTGCCCAAACGTGCAGCACTGATAGCAAACAGCTATTCAGGGGTCCTCGGCTCTTAAAGGCAGGCCAGGTGTCTGGCCCTTTGAGCCTGGGTAAGCCTGAATCTACAGGGTGCCATCAAGGACAGTGCCTGTTAAGTGGCCTGTCTCTTTTTACTCACCCTAGTCTTCTTTTCCATTCACTCTTTCCTGTCGTGATTGTTAAATACCCTGAAGGCAACTTCTAGGAGTTGCTGTGGTGGGGTCTTGGCCCCATCCTTTTCTAAAAAGTACTTCCAATCTTCTTCAAAAATGTCCATTCTACTTCCTAATATGTAAGTATTCCAGGCCCTTAGGTGGCCAAAAGAACATCCTACCTACTTGCTTTTGGAGCTTTCTGCAATGCTTGGGGCAGACTGGTTGATGAAATGGCTTCCTTCCCAAAATTGCTTTGCCCTCTCTTAAGTTTGGATGGAAGTTTTATACATTAGTTGCTTCAATCAGTTGCCCTTGAAACAGGGAGGGGTTCTCATTGGGTTCCTGGGTGACTTCCTGGAACTTTTCATAGTTTACAAGCTTGGATATACATTTTTTCATTCCCTCTATGAGGAGGTGATTATATGATCTCTGTGGCCTAACTCTGGTTGTTCCATCTGATAGTTCCCGTTGGAGACAGCAATATTCCCAACCTCATATTGGTTGGGATGTCTGGCAGCTAAATCATTTACATATTTCTGACTTCAGCCTAAATATGTTGTTTTTCCTCTGCCATAGCGTAGGTGAAAAGATCAATGTGGGCATCCTGCCAAATTAAATCAAAGACCAGGGCAAGGGCCTGAGACTCATCAGTGAACTTTCCAGGATCTTCAGAAAGCCTTTCCAATTTTTGCTTACTGTCATAGAAAAGGGCACATGGACCCAGATGGTCCCCACAGCCCCACTGGCTACTTCATGGAGGGGGAATTTTGGGCAAAGCTGACAATATGATGCCCCACTCAAAGTATAACCTGATGGCTTTGATCCTGGCAAGGCAGGGGGGTGGACAGACCTGTGTTTGGGAGGTGCTGTCGGGGATCAGTGGGTGCCTAACTGGGTTCTGGGTTAACTAAAGGTCTCAGGGCCTTTATGGAGGTAGCCTACCAGGTAATGTGTCAAATACCAACAGGTTCCTTCTCTTTGGGTCCTAAAAGGAGGGTCCAGCAAGACATATTCGATAGGACTTGCTTAACCTTGGACCCCGTTGCAGGGCCATGAAAGCCTTCATTTAGGGGGACTTCTGTCCACTTGCCTTACCTCTTACACAACAGGTTTAACTGTAAAAATGGTATTGTAGTTTAGAGTACCACTGAGCGGCCAGGCTGCCTCATCCTCTAGTTTATAAAGGGGCCAGTCATATAAGTTACTATATGACTTATAGCATTGGATCAGAAGACAGCCCAGAGGAGAGTCTGTGGGGGTGGAGTGAGCAGATCCCATCCTGGATGGGAGCCTGAGGAAAGAAGAGTGAATCTGTCATGGACAAATATCAGCGGAGGAGGAGAGGCAGCCCCAGGCATGCCTGCAGGAGGAAGTCCTTTCTTCATGGATGCCCCCCCCAAGGAATGGCCCTCAGTCTGGGTGTCCCCAAGCTGAAGCCTGTTTTCTGCCCTTTCTATCTTCTTGCCTCTGTGGCTAGAGGAGGTATTATTCAAACGTGGGATCTCAGTAAGGCCTCTGTCCTGGAGGAAGGAGGCATTGAAATTCAAAGGCTCTGACAAGCCATTGCATAAGAGCACCCAATTCTGGCCTCTGGGGTCCCTGTCGGCCCCTCAAAGGGGGTCTGGAGATCTGATGTCCCTTAATAGTCCCTCCAAGGACCTGGAACTGGGTGATATTATGGAGGTGACTCCTATGAGCACCCCAAATTGCCCCAGTGACTAATCACGTGAGTCAGTTTTTTGCATGTCAAAAACATTAAGGGGGCACTCTCTGAAGGTATGCTTTTTCTCTATGTTCCAGGTATTCCTTTACCAGGTCAAATTTACATTTGGTGCATGGTGATCAATACTAGCTTTCACAGAGATTTTGTGACTTTGGGCAAAAGGGTTCATGATACATGACCAAAGACCCAGCTCAGAAAGTTCAATGTTTACAGTGGCAGCCAGACGTTGTTTCTGCACTTAAAGGTCTCAAGACTAAGGCCAATGTAACTAGGAGCCCCAAGCCTTGAATTAAAGACCCATGGCCATCTGTTAATCAGTGGGAGAGAAGTGAAAAGAAATAGTGGTGGTGGAGAGGAGCAGTGAGGAGACTTGGAAATATAGTAAGGGAGCCCTCGAGGAGGAATGGTGATCAAACTCAGCAAAGGCAAGGAGCCTGGGGCCTCCCTGGTGGTACAGTGGTTAAGTCTCAGCACTATGAAGCTATCCGCAGCCACTGCAGCACCAGTTCAATCCCCAGCCAAGGGTTTTCCCACATAGCATAGCAGACCTCTCCTGACTCACCCACTGCTCTCCTCAGCAGTGTATTTCAGTCAATCCTTTCCCCCGAACCCCACACTTCTGGCCTGCACCCCAGCTCTTGTATGCATAAATAAATAAATCTTAAAAAAAAAAAGGCAAGGAGGCTTGTGCCAGGAAAGGGGTGGGGGTCGCATTTAATAAGACAAAGACAAGAGCAAGATTGAGAAAGAGGACAAAGAGGAAAGCAACTCACTGCTTGCAGGGAAGAGATTCAATTCCAGGTCCCAAGAAAAACCTAAGTGGGAATTGCCGCGGGGAGTGGATATAGAGGTGTTTGAAATGTGGTCCTAAGACACATGCCCTTTATCTTCCAAGTGGCAGGACCAAACTAAGTTGGGTCCCATCACAGGCGACTTCTTGAATGTGGCAGCCACTCTAGAGCTCTTACCTGGATGCCCGTGCTCACGATTCTAAGCCACAGTGGAATCTTGTCTCAGAGAGAACAAGAGAAAAAGGAAGAGAGGGTGAGCCTGCGCTGTCCCCAGATACTCTGGGAATGGTGGCTCGGCTACAAGAGAAGGAAAAGGGAGGAAGGGAAAACTGGGTTAGAGAAACAAACACTTACTAGTGCTGGTGAATCACCCCACTCTGAGCACCAGATGATGATGGCTCTTGGACTCAGGGGCTCCTTGGATCCCCCCAGGTATGAATTCAACAAGCGTCTTCAGATTCAGTGGAACACGGCGAGTTTATTAAAAGAAGGAAAAAAATGTTTGCAAAGTCACAAATGGGTTGCCTTGCCTAGGGAAGGGGGGGTTGGTTTTCAGATTTGGATTTTTTTTTGAAAATTATTTTTACCTTTGCTCTTTTTCACTTTTCCCCCCTCTAAACCTCAGGTTTAGTACTTTTGCAATTAATCGTGCTAGCCGCTTGCTCACTATCCACTCCCCATCTCCAGCCTGTGGTTTGGTGAGTTAACCAGCCCCCTTTCCTGTTCCTAGATACCATCAGATAGACTGAATGTCCTTTCTTCAATGTCTTCCCTTTGCCAGTTCTGATCTCACCCCCCTATCTGTAATATTTCTTTTCATTTATTTTCTTACAACATTGTTCATTTTTGCACAATATTTGATTTCTTACCTAGGGTGTAGTCCCCGTAGTTCTCTCACCACTGTAGCACCTGTGATCCATACCCACAGTCCCTTGTGTTCTTCCCTCCCCTGTTCTGACCCTTTTCCCTCTCTTTCCCCTGCTGCATGCCTCAGATCTATGGTCAACTTGCAAGTTTTGTCTTTATCTTGACCCTTTGTTTGGTTTCCCTATTTTCCTCCTATAAGTGAAATCATCCAATATTTTCCTTCTGACTTATTTCACTTAGCATAATCCCTTCCACCCATGTTGCCACAAATTGCATGAGTTTATCCTTCTTAATTGTTGAGTAGTATTCCATTGTGTATATACACTGCATCTTCTTGATCCATTCATCTGTTTATTACTTGGAATATTTCTTACACTGGACTGACTTTGTGACTTTTGGCTTTTGACTACAACATGCGATCTTTAGGTCTTCTTCCAGTTCCATCCTAACACCTATCTCTTCCCAGAGAACCTTCCTACTTCCCTCACATTTAGAGATACTTCCCCTTCAGAAAACAGTTTAGAGTTGTTGGCTACTGATGAGGGTAAATGAAGCTTTAAATCCATTTAAACTGCCTCCTGGGCTGGTTACCCCCATTAGCTCCCGACCACTGGCAATATTTCTTGTGCTCTAGCTGCCCATCAGCACTATCAATACCCTAACCATCTTCAGAGAGTAGGATATACCCAGCACTTGCCAACCTAGCATTTGCCAAGTGAGCAAAAATAAACTACAAGACAACAGAAAACTCCAATATAAAAGCTAGATTCCATCTGCTAGCTTTTGCAGTCAGTCACTGACCTTTGCAGAAAGCCACTGACTTCTGCAGAATCTGCCTGACTTCTGCCCTCTCCTCCTTTGGAAACTACTTTCAAAAATTTTTCCTTTATTTCTAACCTCTCAGTCTCTGTGGATTTTTCCACAACCCACACTAGCTAACCTAGAACCCAGCTCACCACATTGGGCACCTGATTTCCTGTGAATCCGTGGTGATTTGATCCTGGTCCTCCTCTGACAGCAGTGCCTGAAGAGGTAGTGCTCTGACCCTTTTATCTTGGAAAGATAGTTTCACTTTCAGCTTCAAACTGATTTGAAAGGGAGGAAGGATAGTTTTGTTTTTTTTTTTTCAAGCTGGGGTACAGGCCAGAGGCGTGGGGCAGTGAGAGGGTTCACCAGAGACAGAGTGGGGAGCAGAACAGGCAGATCAGAAATACACTGCTGAGGGGAGCAGCAGGCGAGGCAGGAGAGGTCTGCTACACCATGTGGGATTCTCCCTAGCTGGGCGTTGAACTCGCATTACGCACTGCAGACAGCTCCACAGCGCAGCGCTCAACCGCTGCGCCACCAGGGAGGCCCGGGAGGAAGGATAGTTTATGAAGTATTCGATCTACATTTTTTTGTTGTACTTTACCTGTCTTGAGAAGAGGGTGTGGACCTTTATGTTGACTTCCCATGGGGTTGGGGTGTGTGCCTCTATGCATGCACACATGTGAGTGAGTGTGTCTTACTGCTTACAGGAAGATCCTCCAAAAAACAAGGATTATTGATCCTTTCTCCTCACATTTGATTGTACAGATTATCTGAGCTATTTAAGGGGATTAGGTAAAAGGAAAAGGTAGAGAGGCAAGTGCTTTTCTTTTAATTTTTAAAAATTTTTATATACATATATATTTTACATCTCATCATTCTTCCTTTGTACAATGTATGCTTTCTCCTCTCAGGTATAGTCCCTGTAAAATTCCCACCAACTATTCACCTATTCACTCATTAACCCATGCATCATCATAGTCCCTTGTGCTCTTCCCTCCCCTGTTTGATCCCTCTCCTTCCCCCTCCCCTGCAGAATGTCTCTGATTTATATTTGCCTGTTAATTTTGTTTTTTAATTTATTTTAATTTTTTTCCTGATCTCTTATTTGGTTCCCCTATATTCCTCCTGTAAGTGAATCCATCTGATATTTTTCTTTTCCCTTCTGGCTTATTTCACTGAGCATAATCCCTTCCAGCTCCATCGATGTTGCTGCAAATGGCATGAGTTTATCTTTTTTTATTGCTGAATAGCATTCCATCATGTATAAAGGGGAGCAAAGGTTATACAATGGAACAAGGACAGTTTGTTCAATAAATGGTACTGGGAAAATTGAACTGCTACATGCAAAAGAATGAAGCTAGACTACTACCTCACACCATGCACAAATACCAATTCCAGTCATCTATTTTTGGGCATTTGGGTTGTTTCCATATCTTACCTATTGTAAATAGTGCTGCAATAAATAGGGATGTAGGTATTCTTTTGAATTAAAGTTTTTGTGTCCTTTGGGTAGATCCCTACTAGTGGAATTGCTGTGTCATATGAAAGCTCCATTTTCAGTAGTTTGAGGAACCACCACACAACTTTCCATAGTGATTAGACCAGTTTGCATTCCGACCAGCAGTGTAGGAGTCTTCCTTTTTCTCCATATCCTCACAAACATTTGTTGTTTCCTGTTTTTTTAATATGTGCCATTCTCACTGGTGTAAGGTGGTATCTCATTGTGATTTTGATTTGCATTTCCCTGATTACAAGTGATGTTGAACATTTTTTCATATACCTGTTAGCCATTTGCATTTCCTCTTTGGAGAAGTGTCTTTTTAGCTCTTCTGCCCATTTTTTGACTGGATTGTTTATTTTGTTTTTATTGAGTTGTGTCAGCTCAGCTCTTTGTGGATCTTTGTGATCAGTCCCTTATCAGTTGTATGGAGTGCAAAGATCTTCTCCCAGTTAGTAGGGTGTCTGTTAGTTTTGGTTAATGTCTCTTTTGCTGTACAGAAACTTTATAGTTTGATGTAATTTCAGCTGTTCATCTTTTCCTTTACTTTCTTTGGGGGATGTGTCTTTAAAGATGTTACTGAGATGTATGTGTTTTGCCTCTATTTCCTTCTATATATTTTATGGTTTCAGGTCTTATGTCCAGTTCTTTAATCCATTTTGAATTGTTTTTGTACATGGTGTGAGGTAGCAGTCTTTGTCTGTCTTTGTTCCAGTACCATACAGTTTTAATTATTATGACTCTGTAGTATAGTTTGAAGTCTGGGAATATGATATCTACATTCTCCTTCTTTTTGGTGAGGAGGACTTTGGCTATTTGAGGCTTTCTGTGGTTCCATATGAACTTCATCAGTATTTGTTCTATCTCTTTGAAGAATGTCATTGAGGTTTTTATTGGAATAGCGTTGAATCTGTAAATTGCTCTCAGTAGTATGGCCATTTTGATAATATTAACTCTTCCAATCCACGAGCAGGGGATGTCTTTCCATTTGTGTCTTTCTCTATGTCTTTTAATACTGTTTTATAATTTTCTTTGTATAGGTCCTTTACCTCTTTTGTTAGGTTTATTCCCAGGCATTTGATTATTTTTTTTTTGTTTCGATTGATTTCCTCTTCTTCAGATTGATCGTTTGCATATAGGAACGCTACTGATTTTTGTGTGTTGATTTTGTATTCCTCTACTTTACTAAATTGATTGATTATTTTGATTAGTTTTTCTGTGGAGTTTTTCAGGTTCTCTATGTATATTATCATATAATCTGCAAATAGTGATAGCTTTACTTCTTCTTTCCCTATATGTATTCCTTGTATGCTTTTCTCCTGTCTTATTGCTCTGACTAGGACTACCAGTATTATACTGAAAAGCAGTGGTGACAGTGGACAACCTTGTCTTGTTCCAGTTTTCAAGGGAAAAGCTTTCAGTTTTTCACCATTGAGAATGATATTGACCGTGGGTTTGTCATATATGGCCTTTATTATGTTGAGGAATGTTCCTTCTATTTCTAGAATTTCAAAAACTTTCATCATAAGTGGATCTTGGACTTTGTCGAATGCTTTCTCAGCATCTATTGATATGATGACATGGTTTTTATGTTTCTTTTTGTTGATGTGTTAGATTACATTTATTGATTTTCTGATGTTGAATCATCCTTGTGCCCCGGGATAAACCCCACTTGGTCGTGGTGAATTATCTTTTTGATGCATTTTTGGATTCTATTAGCTAAAATTTTATTGAGGATTTTTGCATCAGTGTTCATTAGAGAGACTGGCCTATGGTTTTCTTTTTTTGTGTTGTCCTTGTTCGGTTTTGGTATTAGGGTAATGTTGAGCCTGGTGCTTTTCTACCACCCTGCATCCAAGGGTAATTTCATGTCTCTCCTGCCTCACAAGGAAATCTAGAATCCCAATAAGGATATGAGCAGTGAGATTTAATTCTCACTGATGTTAAATTAGGAGATAGGCATAAAAATTGAAAAGATAGTCCAGAAAGATGTGCTACAGTTTTCTACTGAAATACAAAATTTATCCTTTTGATTAAAAATAAATTCAAAGAAAGATCATTCTTGAGATCATAAACCTGATCTCATGGTATTTGGCCTGATTATTAACATAGGTACAGCTAGAAAAGGTAACTGGTTTATAGATCTTTTAAATTTGCTTTGCTGAAAAATTTTATAAGAAATCTCAGACTGGACTTTAAAAACTTCTTGAAACTAGGAAGTCAATCCAAAAACTCGCCATGGGCTGTCACTTGTTGTATCTATAGATTGAGTGAATTCTTTTCTTCTGAGATTCCCTCAAATATTATAAACTTTCAGGGCCTATCAGAAACAACCTTCTCTACTTACTTGTAAAACTGGAAACCCTGTAAATCAGGTATCAGATATCCAAAAGGGTTTTGTAAGCACTGACTTCCAAAAGCTATGCTTAGATTCCTAAGAGTGGCAGATCACATCTAAGTAAGTGAGAATCATATTCAAATATGACATTCTTTTTTTAAAAAAAAAGATTTATTTATTCATGCATACAAGCTGGGGTGTAGGCAAGAGGTGTTGGGGAGGTGGGTGGCGGTGAGAGGATTCACCAGAGACAGGGTGTGGAGCAGAACAGGCAGGTGACTGAAATACACTGCTGAGGGGAGCAGCTGGCGAGGCAGGAGAGTTCTTTTGGGCCATGTGGGAAGCTCCCTGGCAGGGTATCGAATTTGTGCTGCAGTGGCTGCGGACAGCTTCACAGTGCTACAACTTAACCCATTGCACCACCAGGGAGGCTCCAAATATGACATTCTTAGTAAAGCAATGTCTTCAATTATGTTCTGTTAACAGGAGGACAAACTCTATGCAAATAGTATTTCCATTGTTACTAGAATGTCAGTCTTGGCTCCCTTGGCCAATAAAAGGAAACAGTTTGAGGAGAAGGAAAGTAGTTTTACTTGTCAACAAATTGGACAGCAGATGCGTGTCTGCAAGACAACTGTCCTGCTCTTTGGCAGAGTTACAAGGGAGCAGAGGGGGAGGGGGCAAGGGTCAGCACGTCCATCCTTGTGACACAGGCATCTGGAGGTTTTGCTTGACACCAGCTTGCTTTTGCCATCCCCTGGTGGTCAGCAATTCCAATACTATCTTCCTAGTGATGTGCTTTTCCCTCTAATTGTAAGAAAACAAATTTTGTAAGCCTAGAGGGTAAAGGAAATGGGAGAGCCTCTCTGGTGGACACAGAGAGAAATATACTTTGTTGCTGCATCCCTAAGAAAATAAGAATTCTCAGTAAGAGGTTCTGAATTCTGGAGGAGACAGGTATGGAGAAAAAGATAAATGTTTTGTTTCTGTTGACAAACACAAAGCCTACAGAACTGTTATGAATTATAGATAGTTTAAGTGAAAGGGGTTTCTTTTATCCAGAAAATAGAATCTTCATGCATCAACAATATTCTGAACAAAACTCCTAATTATCCTGCATCAGTTCATTCAACCCTATATAGTTAATTCTTGTTCTGTCTAATCTTGGGTTAGCAGTCTCATGAACCCATTGCTTCTCTACTAGAATTAAGGAAATCCTGACTCAGTCGACTGGTATAGTTCCATAGTTATTTAAGTAATACCATCTGAATCCTGTGACAGGCATAGTTCTTTCCCACAGGTTTGAGGCAGTCCTTTTTATTGAAAATAGAGCATTCCAACCTGTAGTAATCATGATTTACAAGTGCTTTCCAGGGAGCATTAGAATCAAACAAACAAAATCTAGCTATATGACAAGAGACTTTAAAAATGTCTGCCTTTATTACTGATAATTTTCAAATGAAAAATTTGATGAGAGTTCACTGTAAAATGAATGTAAGTCAGAGGAAATTTGTTTTCTCCTGACTAATTAGAGCAAGGAGAGCATCTTTTGTCATAATCTTTACTCTCTTGTCCTCAGTTTATGAGAATGCTTCAGAGCCATGAAAATTGAAGTGGGTGTCATTAATTTTAACTAGACCTTGCACACCACAATTGGGTCTGTATTAATGAAGGTAACTTGGAAAACACCTGAGGATGGAGGCCAGTTGCCAAGGAAACAAGCCTTGAAAAGAGGGCAGAACTCTCAGCCCTGCTCATGATTTCTAGGGAGAAGAATGGGACTAGAGGTTGAATCAATCACCAATAGCCAATGAGTTAATCTATCATGCTGGGTAATAACGCCTCCATAAAAAACAAAAGGAGGGGTCCTCCAAGAGCTTCCGGGTTAGGAATCAGAAAACTCCCATGTGCCACCTTGCTGGGCTTCAAGCTCAGTGAGGACTGAAGATTCTTTGATCAGGACCTCGACCTATGTATCTCTTGATTTGGCTGTTAATTTGTATCTTTCAATGTCTTTTGTAATAAATTGGTGTTCAGCAAGTAAATGGCTTTCCTGAGGCTTTGTAAGTCACTCTATCAAATTAATTGAATTCTTACCGGAACTAGGGTGCAGCTGCTTACTGTTGGAAAGCCAAAACTTGAGAGACAAGAAGAAATCAGGTTTATTCATTGACCAAGGGACTAAAAAGGGAACCCATGCCCTAAAGGCTTTATTCCCAAACTGAGGAGAAACTAGGACTACTATGGGGGCGTACCAAGGAGGGGCAAAAGCTAGAGGGTACATGTCAGTAGGATTTCAGAGAAACAGGCAGGGCTTTCTAGGAATTGCACTCATGCCTCTTTTTCTTCCAAATTTGGTCTTGACTGGATCAGCCATAAAGCTGGTGGGTGTGCTTTTAGCTGTGGTAATGAGGCTGTAGCTTAACCCTTGTCTTCTTCCTTTATCTTGACCTCAGTCTGTCTCACTTGGCTTTCTAGTTTTGACTGTAAAAAGAGAAATAGGAATAGAGCAGGGACAAACAGGACAAGGATGAGGCACTAATGGTTACTGGGTGGGTGACAATTTTCACCTCTGTCTATATCCTTGTGCAATTGCGAATGGGCAATGGACAAAGGTCTACCTTCTGGAACTGCTTCCTGTTGGGCAGAGGTTTAGGAGTCCATTAGAGAATTTTTCCCTCACTAACTTGTGATATGACTGGTTGCCACAGGGTTGTAGTCCCAGTTGTTTATGGCCAAGAGTTACAATTATTTGGAATTTTAATGTCTCTAGCCTTTTGGAGACAAGGGAAACTTGTCTCCAAATAAATAATTCAGAAGATAAGGACCAGCAATCAAAAGAAGTTGAAAAGTAAGTTAGGGGCAAAGAAATATGAACTGGCTGAAGTTTATTGGCTAGGGCACTTCATACATGAAACGTGAATGTTAGTGTGTGACTGAGGGGTACCCAAGAACCCCCAAACTTGCATGCTCTAAAACGGGGTCCTGCCATCCACTGCATAAAAACAAAGACAGACTCTTAGAGTGAAAGAAACTTTAATAGAATTAGGATGCATAAAGAAAGAGGAGAATGTTCCTAATAAGAGTTTCCCATTAAAACACCCAGAAGTACCCACCCTCTCATGGGTAAATGCCCAGCCATGCAGGGTTGGCCTGAAGCAAGGTCTCTGAGGACTGAAAGCTTGCCACAATTTTAAGGCATCTTCTGGTAGGAACTGTAGAAAAGGGGTTCTGAAGCATATCCCAGAAAACCCAGACTAAAGGAGATACCACATCAAGATAATAGTTACCATTACGGCCTCTTCATGTGTCTCTTACCTATGTGTCTCTTCCAAGTGTCTCTACATGTCTCTCCTACACATGTCTCCCCCAAGTCTTGTACCCAGCAGTACCAGGGTACAAGTCAGGCTACAGAAAAATAGTCCTCTCTTCTACCCTCTGTTTTACACGTAGCTTCACCTGGTTGCTCAGCTCCTCCCATTAGCTCCCAGTAGTGAGTCCAGGGCAGCTATATGTAAGTGGGGGCAGGGAGTACAGTATCTCCTCTAACAAGAAGAGGCTTTTTTTGCGGGGGCCTCCCCGGTGGCGCAGCGGTTGAGCGCCACGCTGTGGAGCTGTCGGCAGCAGCGATGCGAGTTCAACACCCAGCCGGGGAGAATCCCACATGGTGCGGCAGACCTCTCCTGCCTCACCCGCTGCTCCCCTCAGCAGTGTACTTCTGATCTGCCTGTTCTGCTACCCACTCTGTCTCTGGTGAGCCCTCTCGCTGCCCCACATCTCTGGCCTGTACCCCAGCTTGTATGTATAAATAAAATAAATCTTTAAAAAAAAAAAAGAGGTTTTTTTTCAGATAACTGGAACTTTGAGTTTCATTTGGTGGACCCCTCCTCCTCTGGGTAACCCCTTCTTCTTTTGGATTCTCAGTTCCCAGACAGCCTTGGAGTTCAGCTGAAGGTTATCAGTGAGCCTCTTGCCTTTGCTGTATCCAAGAAAGTAATTCTGAAAGAGAAAGTTTGATAAATTATTTTTTCTTTATTGTACTTGAAGGCCTGAGACCAGTTTAACCATTTAGCTTGTTTCAGAATTAGAGGAGAAGGTCAGGGGAATCTCTGATTTGTGAGTTGGTCAGAAGGTAATGGTCTGGGCTTGTGGCTGGCATCTGAAGTGGATAGTCGTGGGAAGTCAGGCCTTTACCTACAGAGTAGGATGCTATCTCTGTGTTGATAAAGTCATAATTGGATTAAATTCTAAGAAAGCCTGATGGTGTCTGAGAACTGCCTGTTGTGCTTGTTGGTGTGGGAATCCTCCAGATATACTCATTGAAATTAGCGTTGAGAAGCAATCCACATTCTAAAAGCCCCATCTTCCAACACTGTTGCTTTGAGGGTTAGGACTTCAACATATGAATTTGGGGGAGGGGGACACAAGAATTCAGTCCATACCACAAAGCTGTCTTCTCCGATATAGAGTCATTGGTCATGCCTTGGTCAATACAGTCTGGTGGCCCTGGGCTCTGCATTCTGGGAGGGAAGACCAGCCATTGTTATAGCATCAGAGCACAGTCAAGAAGCCTGGGAGTTCAATTGATTGGGTTTGAAAGGGGACTCGCTACTGGGAACTAAGGAATGACTTTCTGCTTCTGAAAGAGCATAAAGGGTTTCTGCTGGTATTTGCTGACTGACAGAACTCTCAGTAAAATGTGCCTGAAAAACTTTGAGGTCATTTACCATGTCCTGTTAAGACTGAAACTTCAGAGACAGCTCTCTGGCTTCTTCAGTTATAAAAGGGGAAACCAATTTCCTTTCAATTCTGAAAAGCCCTCATCAGCTTAGATTGCAGGTTATTTCCTTTCATTTCTGCTTGCAGAATGGCTAGCCCTATCCTGAGTTTATTTCTCTCTCTAAGACTTCTATTAAAAGTGGCAAAGAACATCCCACACATACAAATGCAGAATTTTTAAAACTATTTGCCCTAATGCCTGTCAGTTAAGTAGTTAAGTAGTTCTTTTACAAGCTAACACAAGAATATTTTAAGAAATATTTTGCTACCACATAATCAGAGCTACCAACATTCCTGATTACCTATAGTTTGGTTACTTCCACTAAATGAATATCTTATATATAAAGGTTCTGTTAATTGCAACAAACCGTTTCTGGATTACAAATTTTGTATTAATTATGACTGCAGTTGTAACTGAGTGAAAACCCAAAACAACAGTGACTTAAACAAGATAAAATTGTATTCCTCTCCCACATATACAGATGCTGTCCAGGATTAGTAGGTCATTTTGTTCTAATATGGGGATTCATACAGGGACATTATCCTGTCAGATAATGACCCAGCAGTTATCACATTCTCATGGTCCATCCATGTTTCAGGAAACAAGATAGAGGAAGAGACACCTAAGATTAAAAGGGCAAAGGATGTATGTTAGTTTATGCCAAAGGAAGCTTCTTAGTAGCTAACATGTCACACTTCCACTTAGTTCCTATTGGCCATGACTCTGTTACGTAGGAAACTTCTCACTACCCCTCTGGGTTCTTGGGCTGGTTAAGTAATCAAATTAACATCAGACATATTAAGAGGAAAAAAAATCTAAGTATGCAGGGGGAATCTACACGGACATGAGAATTCCAAGGTGAGTGAGCTAAGGGATGGGATAGGGGCCTGCAGCATCAAGGAGAGAGGAGGGGGACTCATGACAAGACAGATGCTCTGTCACTAAATGTTTACCCCACCATACAGATATGTTTCTCCAACAGAAAGTCTGTTTCTGGTAAAAACCCTAACTTGGGGTAATACCTCCAACTTTCATTTTCTAGGAAGTTAAGGAAGTAGTCAAAGTTTCTCGTGAGGCTGCAGTGCTTTTATTGACCTCAGTTCAAAATAATCCATATGCCAAAGTGAGATGTCTTTTTAAAAAAAATTATTTATGCATATAAGCTGGGGTGCAGGTCAGAGGTATGGGGTGGTGAGAGGATTCGCCAGAGACAGAGTGGGTAGCAGATAGGATTGACTGAAATACACTGCTGAGGGGAGCAGCAGGTGAGACAGGAGAGGTCTGCTGCGCCATGTGGGAATCTCCCTGGCAGGGCATCAAACTGGCGCTGCAGCTGCCGACAGCTCCAAAGCACTGAGCTTAACCCGTTGCACCACCAGGGTGGCCCCCAAAGTGACTCATCTTAAGAAGGCCTCTTCTGAAGGTCTTGAGAGCCTCTAGTTCACCATCTAGTTACAGTCCATACCACAGAGCTGTCTTCTCCGGTATAGAGTCATTGGTCATGCCTTGGTCAATACAGTCTGGTGGCCCTGGGCTCTGCATTCTGGGAGGGAAGACCAGCCATTGTTATAGCATCAGAGCACAGTCAAGAAGCCTGGGAGTTCAATTGATTGGGTTTGAAAGGGGACTCGCTACTGGGAACTAGATGGACCCTCACCATCTAGTTACAAGGACAATGAGAAACTAGTCTTTGATTTTGAAAGCTATGTGCCCTGACAAATTTCGATTACAAATGGAGTAAGGAAAGAGCAGATGGGGTGTGGTGGAAATTTGGTGATGTTCCATATGAGGTGATGGTGAATAGAAAGAAGACTGTGTAGCTGAGAGGCAGGAGATAGAGCAGACTCCAAGAATATGGAAGAAGCAAATATCAAGAGAAGAGACTGGTATTCAAATATATCCAATACAGTTGGCTTTTTAAAACTTTTTTGAGAAATACTATACATAACCATAACATTTATCAATTTTAAGTGTAAAAGTCCATCATTTTTATAAATTTACCAACTTGTGAAATCATGACAATTCAATTTTAGAACATTTTAATTACCCCTGGTAAAGCGCCCAAGTTCATTTACAGTTAACCCCCATTCTCACCCTCAGTTGCAATCAACCAGTAGTGTATCTCTAGAGATTTATCTTCCCTGGACATTTAAATACATAGAATACAGCAGAATGTGTATACATAGAATACAGGTATTATACAACATGTGATCTTCCATGTCTTTCATTAAGCATATTTTTTTAAAAGATTTATTTGTTTATGCATATAAGCTGGGGTGTAGGCCAGAGGTGTGGGGTGGTGAGAGAATTCCCCAGAGACAGAGTGGGGGGCAGAACAAGCAGATCAACTGATGTACACTGCTGAGGGGAGCAGCAGGCAAAGCAGGAGAGATCTACTGTGCCATGTGAGAATCTCCCTGGCTGGGTATCAAACTCGTGCCTCAGTGGCTCTGGATAGCTTCATAGTGCTGGGCTTAACCTGTTGCACCACCAGGGAGACCCTAAGCATATTTTTTGAGGTTCATCCAGGAGTCTCATGAATCAGAATGCATTTCTTTTTAATGCTGACATGTATCCAAAAAATGGATTTACCACATTATATTTATCCATTCGCCCATTAGAATTCACAGTTATTTCCACCTTCTGGCTAATACGAACATTCTCATGCAAGTCCTGTGTAAATACATCTTATATTTCTGGTGTTGATACTACAAGTGGAATTGTCATAGCAAAGTTTCTTTCTAGAAAAGAAAAAAGCAGCACAAAGTCTCCCCAAACAAAACAAAAGCAAATTTATGTATGGTTTTGGGGGAAACAGAATTTAGGATATGATTGACTTTTTGTTTTTCCGACTCTTGAGATCGAGAAGCTCTACCAGTATTGGGTGGTAATCTTTTGATCCAAATGCTGAGTAACATTTCTCTTCTTCTAGACTATTTACATGTTTCCATCAAAGCCTGATGTGAATTTTCAAAGCTTGTGAGCTTACAAGGCCTAGGCAGTAAGTCTCAGCACTATCACAGCAACAGCCTGACTGGGCTATCTGGCCAGGGAGCTGACCCAATACAGTGCAGCAGACCTCTCCTCTCTCTCCTGCTTTCCCCTCATCAGTGGATTTCAGTAGATCTACCTGTTCTGCTCCCCACTCTGTCTCTGGTGAATCCTCTCACACCCCTGTACCACTGGCCTACACCCCAGATCTTCTATGCAAAAATAAATACATAACCTTTAGGAAAAAAGCTCCCTACAAAAACTCCAAGTTCCCTAGAAATCACTTTCTGAGTTTCTGTTTGCTATCTTTAGAATGCTTCTGTTTTCTAGAGAAATTTCAGAGCACACATCCATGGAAATAGCCTAAAATCTAAACAGAACTTGAAATTCCTCCATGTTTGAAATCTCATCATTCAACATCCTGCTAAGCCACATCTCTGAGTCTATCCAGCTTTCACTCTCATCCTCCTCGAACACCTTGCAAAGGACACCAGTTCCCCAGCCTCCTTCTGCCACCAGAGCCAGGCCAGACACCTGGATGTCAGACTACTGCACAGCCACACCATTCTACCTGGAGCCGGGACTGCTACCTCCCCTGACCCCTTCCTAGATGTCCTGACAAGTACAGGTCTTCATGGGGCATGTTCCCTGGCGCCCAGCAGACCTTTCTGGCCAGCGTGGGAGTCTGGCTGGACTGGGCACCCCCTGAGCTGCTCTCTGCCCCAGGAGATCAGTCCTGTCGTTTTCAGAACCTAACACTTAGCAACAGTCAGTTGAAGACCCTGTTGTTCTCTGTCCTGGTGGCTTCTGGTGGCAAAGCACCCCCTTCTATTTCATGGCAGCCCCACCTATCCCACCTGGAACATGGACCCAGATTCAACTGGAGAAACAATTGAAATTATTATCATTTGCTCTTAAGATTAATGTTTTTAAGGTTAAGAGTAATATTTTTCTTTTTTTTTGTCTTTTTTTTTTTAATGGTGGCATTTCAAAACATATAGCCTGGAATCAGCACTTCATCTTCATATGGATCAAAAGCATATTTTTTAAAAGAAACTCCCAGGAAGGTTCCAGTGTCAAAGATTAAGCCTTCTTCATGAAAATAAAGTGAATGAGTAACTATTTATTGAGGAAAAGATGTGAAGCAAATTGCCCAAACTGTTAGTTTCCTCATCTACTGTAATAAAACTTGATGTGAGAGCCTCTGTAAACTATATAACACTTCTCTGAATTGAGAAACAAAAGAGCTCTTGTCAAGTAATAATAAAAGGCTTTGAACTAAAAGTTATGTGAATTTTAATGGAATTCTCCTACAGCTCTGCTAAATTCTGCTGCAATGTGCCCATTATAGGCCACTAAGGCTGTTGTGTGGAAATCACTAAATTGCTTATTTGGGCATTTTCTTCTACCCGCTTATATTCTTTAATTTTATTTTATTTGCTGCCAATTCTTTTAACAGTGGGGGTGACCTCCCCTCCCTCTCTGCAGCACAGCCCACAACCACCATGAAGGTTGTAGGCAGCCAGCCCCTGCAGGGCCCCCAGTGTGGGCTTCCTGCTCAGCAGGAAACCTCCTGTGTTCCTGCCATAGCACTCATATATGAAATATGTATAATGACGCCACACTAATGTCCTTATGAAGAATTGACTTTTATGATTTTACTTAGCTTAACAATTAACAATATTTCTCCCCATTTAGGATCCACAATCTCTAGCAGCCCCTAGCCTTGTCTCCACACCAGGGAGCTTTTTATCCTGTGAGAAGTGAAGGGAGAGTGGCCGTCAGTGTGATGTGGATCCAGGATTGCAAGCTTTCCCTGTACTGGGGTCCTGGAGCCCTCGAGCTGCAGAAATGGGTGCATGTGGTGCTTCCTGTGCCTGCTGCCTCACGGGGAGGGGTGGCTGCTGGGCTAGGATGCCAGGCAGAGATAGCAGGGTTATTTGGAACCCATACGGATGGCAGGGGGGCTCCAGGAAGTTGTTGCCAAGTATGTCAATGGATTCTTTAGTGCAGGGGAACAGACTTGAATTCTAGGGATGCAACAAGATGCACAGCTGGGGCAAAATGCTGTAAATACCTGAGAAGGCTTGTTCATTTTTGGCTGATGGAGTTTGCTGTCTGGCAGATGCTCTACCTGTTCACACTCCCACAGAAGATTTATAAAAACTTTCATTACTG
>PVIJ01014632.1:0-39809 GCA_004024925.1 Scalopus aquaticus
CATTTGTTGTTGCCTGTATTTTTAATGTGTGCCATCCTCTCAGGTGTGAGGTGGTATCTCATAGTGGTTTTGATTTGCATTTCCTTGATTATAAGTGATGTTGAGCATTTTTTCATGTATCTGTTGGCCATTTGCTTTTCTTCTTTGGAGAAGTGCCTTTTGAGCTCTTCTGCCCATTTTTTGACTGGGTTGTTGGCTTAGAAAGACAACTTTTAATTCACTACACAGAATAGATGACTCAAATAGAGATGTCTGAGGATTGAATGGGCTGATTGCATGATCAAACAAGGTATTCGGACATAGGTTGGCAGGAATATTATAGAAATCAGGTGGTACAGTATTATAGAACTGAGGTGGTACAGGTAAAGGCTCAGAGATGGAATTGGGTTCCTGTTTTGGCCCTTCCCAAACACCGGATGTATATTTGTTTCACCTTTCTGCTTTAGTGTCACCATCTTTAAAATGGAGATATCTACTACTCAATTATTTACAACAAGGATTAGATTAAATAATTAACTTAGATCTTAATATTCTGTGTGTGTGTGTGTGTGTGTGTGTGTGTGTGTGTGTGTGTGTGTGTGTGTGTGAGAGAGAGAGAGAGAGAGAGAGAGAGAGAGAGAGAGAGGGGTATTTCTGGCCCCTGCTAACCTGATGTTCTATAATTCCAAAGCCTTTGGGAGTGACAAGTTAAAAAAAAAATGAGCTTTTCTCCTGCATTCCTTAGAGACTCCCCAGAATTTTGAGAGGAGCTTAAAACCTATGAAAGAGCTCCAGTTAATATTATGCAATCACTTGTTTTGATGTGGATTTCTCCAACCAAAAATTCAATTCATAGCTGGTGAGAAACATTTGACATTCCATCTAGAGTCACCCAAGATTGAAAAATGCCCCTCACTTTGCTTGGATAGAGTGAGGCAAGGAGAATTTTTTACTAAGAAGCTGAAAAAGACAGAGAAGGACGAGCCATCACAACTCAGTGCCCTGGTTAATAGCAGGATTTGATTGTGTTTACATATCAGTCCCGTGTTTGGGGACCTCTGGGCCTCTGTGCATGTTTATCAAATTGCAAACAGCACCACTTATGCACGGTTGGTGATAAAGCACAGCTGAATAACTTTTCTGTCAAAGAGGATTATTTCCCAAGATAAAAGCTGGCTACTTAATGCCAAATAATTCATGAAGTCAATGACAAAAAAAAAAAAATCAGACAAACCACTCTTGGTGGAGTGTAGGATGAACAATTGGCTGATTGACTGTGCTTGGCCACAAACACAGCCACAGCGAGCCTAAAACTGCAAGAGGTGTCCATGGGACTTTTCAATAGAATGTAATTGTTTTTGCTAAACTTTTCAGTTTGCTCCCAAGTTAACAATGGGGTTGAAATGCATTGATCGTATCATCATTAAAGATCCTTGTGATTTTCCTGTCCAATTTGATGGCAATGCACAGGTTTCAATGAAACTTGTATGAATGGGGGATGTTTGGCTTGCAAAGGAAGAAACTCTATCCGAAACGAGTACACTGTGGAGGAGACATCTCAAAATCTAAGAGCTGCAGCTGTTTAAGCTTTGATTTTCTAGTCAGAAGCAAGGAGTAGAATGACTGTGGGTTTTGGAGTCAGAAAGCACTCAGTCACTTGTTCATTCATTCAGCCTATTTTCATTGAGCTCCTTTAAAAAAAGATTGATTTATTTATGCATACAAGAACTGGGGTATAGGCCAGATGTGTGGTGGGGGATGAGAGGATTCACCAGAGACAGAGTGGGGAGCAGAACAGGCAGATCAACTGAAATACACTGCTGAGGGGAGCAGCGAGAGAGACAGGAGAGGTCTGCTGCACCATGTGGGTCAGCTCCCTGGCCAGGGATCGAACTCGTGCTGCAGTGGCTGCGGATAGCTTCATAGTGCTGAGACTTAACCCCTTGCACCACCAGGGACACGCCCCCATTGAACTCCTTTTATGGGCTAGATAATATGTTACGTTCTGGGAATTCAGCAACAGGTTGACAAGCTGCTTATTCCAGTGGACAAATTAGTAGGATGGTGGAGGAGACATATGATAAACATATCAATATTCTTCTAATTCTGGCCTCTGCATTTTCTACCGTTAAGTGTGACCTGGGGTAGCTTACTAGCTTATTTAGTAGTGCCTCCCACAAGGCAGGGACTCAGCCCAGGACAGTTTCTCACATTCTCTATTCCCAACCCTGCAGGGTCCTATAAAATCAGCAAAGTAGCTGCTTCTTGGTTTCAGATGATGCTTGTCTTCGAGGTCAAACAGTGAAGATTCTTGCCATGCCTATGAACTATGGGTAGACTCATGATGAGTCAACTTATTGTCTAATGTTCGTGACTTTTAAGCCATCAGGCTAATCAGCCTCTTCTTTTACTCTGTTTTGCCTTATCAAAGACAGTGCTCCTAGATAAATGACTTTCAGCCTCTAAATATTATTATTTTTTAAAAACCTACTACAACTAGCTTGTCTTGACTGCAGACTTATTCTTTTACTGAGTTTCCATCAATTTAGGTGTCTTAAAAAAAACTATGAAAGGAAGTGGTTTGATGACCACTCTAAAAGAGGTAGAGTTTGTCTGGGGGGCTGTGAGGATGGCAGTGTGATTTGTTTGTTAGAGATTGGGACACAGAAGAATAGATGGTGATTTTAATGACAGGGAATAAATATCATTATTAATTAATGATCATATCTTTGAAGGCAAACACAACTTATCATGGGGAAAAGTGTAGTCTATAATGCTATTTCTCAAACAAAATATGTCTGGAATTCCAAACAATTGAATAGAAACAAATATTTGTACTTTTGGGAAGCTGAGAGATGAATGTGATATGAATTGATTACCCCCTTCATCCTCTCCCACTACCCTTCCCTTGCTCCAGGTACACAAAATTTGTATTTCATCCCTAGAGCAGATTTCATAGGTGATACTAAAATCTTTATTCTTTGAAAACCTATATTATTGCTGAGAAAAAATATTTAAATATTGGAAGACTCATTGCCCAGAAGATGCATGTATTGCCCGGGCCACTATTAATCTAGCTCTGTAGCTCTGCCAACTGGAAAAGGTGTCAAAAAGGAAGCCCAGAGAAGCCTGGAAGGGACTAGAGAGATTTTCACTGGAAAAGGCAGAATTATTGGTAGGAGAAAAAAAAATAAAGAAAGGACTACGGAACTGGGAGGCAGAGAGCAGGTTGGGAGTGATCTTGAGCACTGGGAGTGGGGGAGAGGAAGGAAAAGATTTTGTGGGTAGTTGCCCTTAGAAGATATTTAGAGAGAGGGCCTCCCTGGTGGCGCAGCGGTTAAGCGCTGCGCTGTGGAGCTGTCGGCAGCAGCGATGCGAGTTCGAGGCCCGGCCGGGGAGATTCCCACATGGTGCGGCAGACCTCTCCTGCCTTGCCCGCTGCTCCCCTCAGCAGTGTATTTCTGATCTGCCTGTTCTGCTCCCCACTCTGTCTCTGGTGAAGCCTCTCACCGCTCCACGCCTCTGGCCTGTACCCCAGCTGTATGTATAAATAAATAAATCTTAAAAAAAAAAAAAGAAGATACTTAGAATGATGAGGGGGGAAAGAGGCTTTTGAGAAGTTTGGCTTTGCATTGTACTTGTAATATACTCCTGGCCTTCTTTTAGGAGACTACAGTAAAGATGTAAATTATATGCCAATTATTGTGGCTGCTGGGTAGATTTTGTTCCTCCTTTTTGTTAGCGTATAATGCTAAGGAGAGTTAGGGCCTCAGAATGGCTTTATAAAATTTAACTTTGAATAACGGATTTTAACCATTCTGACACTGAAACCCCTATTTCTCCAGTCTTCCTTAAAGACACTTCTTCAGTGTTGGGAAGAAGTAGGTGAAAACCCAAGGGCTTTGAAGTTAGAAGAATCTGGGTTCAAATCCTAACTCCTCCCTAGCTGGTGGTAGTTTCACTTTGACAGTCTGTTGTATGTGGCCGTGCAAACCTGCCCTGCGGGACTGTTGTAATCACTGCAGTAGAGACCACTAGTAACTCTCACAAGGATTTGGCTTCCTCAGTCTGAATCCCTTTCAGAAATGGATGGCCCATTCAAATTAGGAAAAGTTGAGAAAAGTATAATGCCAAAAAATATTACTTTAAAATGCAAGGGCAGGGTGTAGGGAAACTATGAAAGATGGCACTATCTCCCTGGGACTACCAGCTTCAGGCTTGAGGGTCTGAGTAGGAGTGTTTCCCGGGGCTGGAAGGCAGAGAAAGTGAGGGCAAGAGCTACCAGAGAGGCCCTGAGACCCTCCAACAGGGGCGCGGAGACCCTCCCTTGAGAGATGGAGCCCACCGTTGGCAACACTTGGGGATGGGGAAATGAATAGTGCGGGGTCCCTCTGTCTGTCCTTCCCTCCTCCTTCAGTGTTCTCGATTGGCCGAACCGCACCTGCAGACACTGGGGAAGGAAGTCCAGTGAGGTCACAGAGGTGAGCCTTGGAGCAGGGTGAAGATGAACGGCCATCTGGCCACAGATTGAACATGAGTCGTACTCAGTAAGTGCTGTTCCCCTTCTCCCCTATTCTTTCCTGGTGGTGTGGACAAGAGGGTCTCTTTTCCCTGGAAGAATAAACACACTGCAGAGCTGTCAGTAGACTGAGATACTGTGCCTTCCACGTGAGCTCTGCAGACCAAGGCGCATCACAGACCTCGCTCTAGAGCTGGAAGTGAGCACACATTCATCTTTGTTTAAAGGATGGGGGAGAAGCCCAGCTGGTCTAGGGGCTGACTCTTCCAGAGAATGGGTGATGCAGAGAACTCGCTCTGCTGGTCAGAGATAAAACAGGAGTTGTTGTTTCAGCAGTGGCTTTTCAAGTTTGCCCCTTGGCATGGAGTAGACACTCCAGAGAGTATCATATAAACGGGCCCGTGCCCAAGCTTGTGAGCCAGCCACAACTTGTTGAAGACGCTTATTACCCTCAAGCCGTGACCCACAGCTCACTCACAGTACTGTGGGCACGGCTGCTTTCAGAGGATGTACCAGGGCCATTTGGATCTGTTCAGATTTGTAGATGGCTTGAAGACCCCCTTTGGGAAAAAATACTGTCGTCACCAGTGGTAAAGATCACTGATGCACTCCACTTAAAAAGCTTCAGACCTTTTGGATAAAAAACTTTGGAAAAAGGCCCTCCCCTTTGCCTCTCATAGAAGGCTAAATAGGAGCCCCTCAAAAAAGATAGCCATGTGCTAATCCGCAGAGCCTGAGGATGTATTTTATCCTGAAAGAGGGTCGTTGGAGATGTTATTATGCTAAAGATACTGAGATGAGATCATCTTGGGTTATATGGGTGGCCCTAAATTCAATACTGAAGTGTCCTTATAAGAGACACACAGAGAACACAACGAGGAGTTGATGTGAAGATAGAGACTGAGATTGGTGTGATGTAGCCTCAGAGGCATGGAACAAATGCTCCCACAGAACCTTTGCAGGGAGTCAGCACCTACTCCAAAAGTGGCCTCCACAATTATGAGAGAACAAATTTCCATTGTTGCAAGTCAAAGTGTGTGGTTATTTGTCATGGTCCCTGGAAGCCAACACACCTCCTATGAAACCATCAGAGCTGATGCTCGACTGCTAAGCAGATGGAGTCTTCGCAGCCTGAAGAATTACACAAGGAGGGCTGAGAATGTAGATCATGGTATGTTTTTCTGAAGTTTATGAGAAGTCATCTCCAGTTCTGGAAATGTGTTATCTCATTTACACCTCAAGCACCTGCAGTGAAACTTCATTAAGTTGAGAGAGAGGCAGAAGGAAAAGCATTGGTATAGGGAATCACGTCTTAGAGTCTAGTGCCAGTTTTACTTGGAAATGCCATTCAAATATCCCAAACCCAGATTTTCTTGTGTCAAATACTTGTCCTACCTACTTAACAGGGTTGGCAAGAAGAATGACTTATCCATTATAGTAAAGTGCTATTGTTAAATTGCAAAACACTAGAGTATATATTTCATTATTATAAACACACTATATAATTTTGTGTTAATTTAGATCTTACTAACTCAGAATTTGCGATGACTTAGAAAAGGGTTATATAGGAGTCAGGACATCAGAGTTTTAATCCTGGCTCTGTCATGAAGTAAGCTTGGACAAATTATTGAAAGTTTTAGGGCCATACTTTGCTTAATTGTTAAATGAGTGAGTCAGATTGTGTAATCTTGAATGTTGTTCCAATACTCTGATTCTATAATATTTTAAGAAAATTATTAGTAGGATGGTCCAATCCCTTGGGGAGTTTATTCCTTTTCACGTATCAAATTTTTGTTCAGTTCTGTGAACCCTGAACTTGTCCACTGAATTTTTGATTTATATGATATGAATTAATCTGGGTGCTCTTCTGCTTCATGTGAAATGTAAAACTTGGACAAGTCCATTCAACTCTCTGACCTCAACTTCTTTAAATGTGGATCAAGTCTATATTTCATGTCTGCTGGGTCAGTGAAATGAAACACTAGAGGAAGATAAGCAGAAGATCTAGCCTTAAATTCGGAAGAGTGACAATTAATTATTCCTAATACAGAACTCTTACCACATTCTAGGTGTTTCACACTTTGTAACAACTTTGTGATATAGTTACTTTTATTATCCTCCTGTACAAATGAATACAAGAGGAACAAAAAGCTTAAAAGATACACTCCAAATTACACTGCAATGCTTGTCTTGGATAATTTTATATCCTTTTTTCTATTGCTGTATCCCTATTTCTCCTTACTGCTCTCAAGCAGCAGGGAGTGTGTGTGTGTGTGTGTGTGTGTGTGTGTGTGTGTCCTGCTCACAACTCTCTTTCCCTTCCCTGGCACATTGCAAATGTATTCATATATGCTATGTGAATGACCCTTCAGGCACCCACTCACTTATCTAAGTTGGTGTCTTGACAAACTGGAGATTGGCATGAGGGTGTCCTGGGTTTTGTGAGTGGGTCCCCACAGCTGAAGCTGGCGCATCCTGAGCTAGACTAGCTTGGGAAGCTTGTCAGCTCCATGATGAGATCTGATGCCCGCATGGTCTACCACCCCTGCCCAGTCTGTGGTGTGATGATAGTATGGGTAATTTACTTGTTGTTTGGTTTCAGAAGCTTAGCAATGGCACAATAAAACCTTTATTTGCAAGACTACTCAGTGCATGGCGTACTCTGACAATGGGCTGGGGGGAGAGGGGAAGAAAGCTCCTTTGTTTAAACCCTTTTGGAATATCTCTATAAAGTGTAGTGACCATCTGTTCTGCCTTGGACGATGCAGCAAATATGATTTATGTCTTGAAATTGAAAATCTGATGACCCTCATAACTTACAATGGTTTCCAGTCTTTTAGTATGATTATTTTGGAAAGGAGGATGTAAAAGATTAGGTTAAAGGTATCCCAAGACAAAGCACTACCTTGTGCAGCTTATTACAAAATAACATAATGATAGGAACTTATTTTCCCTCAAAATTGACATTTTCCCTTTACAAATCTGAATAATAGAAAAAAGCTTTTGGTTAAAGTCCTATGGGTTCCTTTAATTCTCAACTGAGTTTCTCCACTAAAAAGGTTGTAAAATGATTTTTACTTAAAGCTGTGCTTGTTTATTTGAGTGAGTGTATATAACTTATCGTTGGTCATGCAGGGTAAGCAAGGAGGGCATGGGGTATCACTGGTGGGGTGGGGGTTGAGGATGGAATGTTCTATATCCTTTAAAGGGAGTCTTCCGGGGATTTACCAGGGGAGCAAAGTGCACTGTGGTGGAAGGGGACATGATGTGATTTTCGCAGGCACTGAGAAGGTCTTCTGCCAAAAATAGACCCACCTGCTTGTGGATATCTGGCATTCCTTTAACTGGGGACCTTGCCAGAAAGGCCAGCTGTTCTCTCAGATACTCTTCCCACAGGCTGGCTCAGACCTGAAATTCCAGCCTTGAACTCCAGGCTAAATTTTCCTCCAAGACCTACCCCAAAGCACATGCTTCCCTCTCCCTCCCCCAACCCTAAAGGAAAGGTGTTAGCAGGTATTTACACTTCGGCATGAATTACACAGACTTGGGCAAAGGACAGAAACGAGGGAGGAGCACAGTCCCTTCTTCCCTGCTCTCTACTTAGCTCTGTGACTTGGCAAGTCTGTAATGGCTTATGCAGTAGTTTCCTCCTCTAGAAAGTGGGGGAAGAAACCAAACTGGCAGGATTTGGGGGAGAGCTAAATAAAGCAAATGGGAGCATCAATTAAGAAAAGGCCATTAGAGACTAGTTAAACTACGGGCTCTGAGAACAAATGAGGTAGACCTTTCTGTACTGACACAGGGTGCTGTCCAGGACGTATTATTAAGTGACAAAAACAAAATCTGGAGCAGCGCATCTAGTACCAGCAGTTAAGAAAGGAGGAGAAATAGGAAATACATGTTTGTGCATAATATCAACAGCGAGATAACCCCCAAATCAATAAAAACAGAATGCAGGGGACAGAAAAGTAGGGAAGATAGATGTTTCTATGCCCCTCCCTTTATTTTTTGACCTTGCAATCATGTGGGGGTTTTACATAATTTTTAAAAAAAAAGTTTTATTTTGGAAAATGCTTCCCTTCTATTAGTATATAGTCATTGGTCCTAAGTTGAAGGGAGCGAACTTAAGTTCTCTGGTATTTTCTCTAGCGTTTTTTCATACCTCCGACATCATTTTGAAGAGTGAAAAGCCTGTGCCTTTTGGAAGTGGAAAAATATTTGCACCGCATTCTCTTTTATTGCTTTTGGAATCCTCACACAGTGAATAATACGCAGAGGTGTGTTTTTAATTCACCCACCCAAGCAGGCTATCAGATGGGAAACAATGGAGAAAATGAAAATTTAAGCCTTTTGAATGACTACTTCAGGCTACTTACCTTCTACTACAAACTGCTTTACTTTCCCAAGCAGGTCTCTGCTCTGGTTAAAAAAAAAAAAAAAAAAACAACACACCAAAAACACACACACCATCCAGAAATATACAATTATTTACCACTTCTGCCATCTCGTGGTGAACGGGGGTAACACCGGAAAACGTGAAGACCTTGGGTGGTTTCCTGTTCTGGGAATACAGGTAGACTGAGAGCAGGGGGCGACTGATTACATGATGTTACTTTAAAGGTGGTAGGAAAATTAGACACTCCTTAGATGGGTGTGAATGGTTAGATGGGTACTTATCAGGTAGCTTTTGTACGCACTGATTAGTGTCTAAAAGACCAGCACTGGGCTTCTATTTCTTAGCTCTGCATTTTGAAACCATAGTCTTTGGGAAGGATAACCCTACGCCAGTCCCTTAGCAATATATCCAGGAGGTAGGTGCTAGGGTGAGTGCTAGGTGAGGATCAATACACCGATTACCAAGGAAACAACTTCAACAGTCCGCTTGTCACCCATCATGTTTTCCTCTTATTTGCTGCAAACACAGGATCTTCTCTTTCATTAACTCAAGCCATCCTTGAAAATATTTCATCAGTGTTCACACACCTTATTGACTACAGAGATACAACATAGTGTCTGGGAGGGGGGAATCTGTGTGTGTGTGTGTGTGTGTGTGTGTGTACTTATTACTGCTAATGACTAGAGACACTGCACTGAATCTATGGGTGAACAAACTGATTTAAATAAAATATGTTTCACCTGATATGGTTTTCTAGCTCTGACTGGTTTTGTTGTTAAAGATTGTACTCCCAACCATCCAGATTGAACTTTGATCAGTAAACTAGATGAAAGGGTGAAGCTGGAGGTCACGGGTCATATGTGCACATCTGGGAGTTAGGTGCCTGGTGCCTTTCCTGGTATTGTCAAGACTAGTTTCAGATCTCAGTTCTTTTTTTTTTTTTCCTTAAAGATTTATTTATATATACATACAAGCTGGGATACAGGCCAGAGGAGTGGGGCGGTAAGAGGGTTCACCAGAGACAGAGTGGGGAGCAGAACAGGCAGATGGACAGAAATACACTGCTAAGGGGAGCAGTGGGCGAGGCAGGAGAGGTCTGCTGTGCCATGTGGGAAGCTCCCTGGCTGGGGATCGATCTCGAATCGCCGCGGACAGCTCCACAGCGCAGCGCCCAACCGCTGTACCACCAGGGAGGCCCCCAGATCTCAGTTCTTGACACAAGGCCTTGATTAGTAGGAAAAAAGAATAGCTGGTCATTTCTCAAATAAGAAAGATGAAGCGTAAAAAAAAAAAAAATCAAAGGAAAATAGAAAAATACAACTTGGGAATCAGTACAGATATGAGGAAAATTACTCCTTGAGAATTCTCACATGCCCGCTATGGGCTTGCTTTTCCAGCAAATACTGACCAAATTTGTTCTCTCCATTCTGTGCCACAATGCTGCCCCTTCCCCAGAGCTCTGTCTGTAGGTACGCTGTGCTCACCTCCCCAGATTTAAGTTCAGGTAAGATTGCATAAGTGTTAAAAGATTATAGATAACCACAATAACAACTGTAATCTTCCAAGTTATAAGTAAAATTAGGCTGACTTTTTTTTCTTTGTTTCTATTTCTTTACATACATTTATTTTTTAATGGAAGTATGTTTGTTTCACATCCTCATTATTTTTTTATATATGTGATTTCTCCCCTCATATGTAGTCACCATTAAGCTGCTTGCTATAAATTAGAGTGAGAGATTTCACATTGATCAAAGTTAACTTGCCAAGGTACTGCAATACACAGAAATAGTCATGCATTTAACAGTGTAGCCTTGAAATAATGAATGAAAGAAAAAAGCTCAGATATATGAAGATTAAATTGATAACTCTAGTCACAGTGAGTGATTTTAACACCTTTCTCTCAAGAAGTTACTGATAAAGAAGACCAGTAATTTAAAAGGCAGCAAGATTGAACAAAACAATATACTAAATTTACTACTTTTCAAAACTTGTAAAATTGGCCACATAACAAGTTGTGAGGTCCCACAAATTCCAAAGAATTAATATCCAGAGATTATATTCTCTGACAACAATATAAAAAAATTAGAATATAAAATTTAAAAGATAGCCCCCCAAGTCTTATAATTTTGGGTATTAAGAACAAGTATTATTAAGTGATTGAATAAATATTCAAAATTAGATGTCATTTACTAAAATGTAAAACATAATTATCATTAAATGATTACATACAAAATTTATGCAAGCTAGAGAAATGAAAAAAGAATGTAAGTATAGAGTTTTAAAAAAATTCTAAGTGATTATTACAAATAATGTCATACATATGACTTTGTAAACTTAGATAAAATGAATAACTTTCTTTAAAATTATGAATTATATTCTGTTACCAAACTTATTGAAAAATCCAGTTAAAAAGTAGAATTTTCAGTCAGAAGTCTAGTCTTTGTTCACAGTAATATTATTATAGGTTATTTCCAACATAATTTCACATATAACTCTTACTTTAAGTAAATTTTACTCCATACCTTTTAGAAGGATGTTATAAATTTAATACAAACATAGGACAAGGGCAGTTCAAAAAACAAGAGCGCTTATGCAATTCTCATTTATAAACAGAGATGTAAATACTTACGTAAAACATTTATAATTCAATCGAATAGCATTTAAGAATGTATTATAACAAAGTGAACTTAGTTTAGTAATGCAAGGATGGCTTAGCATATATAAATTATGATTAATTTTCCAAGTGACAGACTAAAGGCAAAAGAAGCTATATAATAATATGAAAAGATACAGAATAAAAGCACTTGGTAAAATTTAACCTTCATTCACCATTAAAGAGTAGGTCTTTTCTAGGAAAAGAAAACTTCCTTAAACTGATAAAAGGGATTCAAACCACCCTCACCTGGAGCTCAACCCATTCTCTATCCCCTTACATTGTGAACTCACTGAGACCTTGGTGGGAACTGAATGGGCTTTGTTAATAGAGAGTCTATTAATAGTTCTCAGCCTTCTGGCTTCTTTGAGTAATGAGGGTTATTAGCAGGAGAGCAAAAGTCAAGCACAGGGAGACAGTGGATTACCAGAGCCACTCAGCAGCTTCACAGGTTAAATGCATTCCTCTACCCAAATTAGAAGCTTGTCTTCAAATAGCTCCTGTCTTTATTTTCAGGCAATGGGAGGTAATGGTTTCTAGCTTTTGCCAGCTTTGAGATTCTATATGATGCCTTTTAAACCCTGCCCATAATTTTGTAAAGTATACCTCTATAACATTTTCTTCAACTTACTCAACTTGAGTATACCTTTGTTTTCTGCCTGGACCTTAATTAATCAAGATCATCTGCCTGTACATTATCTTTATAGTTTTCACAGATACACATTCTAAAAAGTACAGATATCCCCTGCTTTTCAAAAGTTCATGTTAAACCACTTCACTTTTATGAAAGACCTATATTAGTCCCTATTTTTGCTAACAGAAATAAATCTAAAGAGGAATTTTTCTTTTATGACAAAATGTAAAAAGCAAAAATAGCACTCTGCATTGATTTTGTAGCAGCTGTTCTAGAGGCAACTCACGCCCCAAGGAGCCCATGTAGCAGCAAGAGTGACCTTGATGCATTCTGTTCCCAGGAACTTCTTTCCACAGACAGTATATTCTGCAAATGCATATTAATCAAGGGGTTCTAGGACTAATACATAGGACTGGACTTTGGATGATAAAATTAATGTGGTCTGTAACATGTTGATTTTCAGTGATGCACTCCTGAAACTGACTTAATGTTATAATACAGTGTTAATTTGATACTTTTTTAATTAAAAAATGCATTCATGCTATTTAACTCTCCTATTGAGATACTTCTTCATTACATTGAAGGTTGAGAGTCAGGAACATTACTCTTCTTATAAGGTCTTTACTAAGGGAAACGTCATGTGCCTCCTTGGAATTTAGAAGAGCAAATCCCATGATTCTGAGTTTGTGTATATACGAGTGTACTAAGAATGGCAGTATGCCTTTCACCTATTCACCAGTATTCCTCTCTGTAATCTTGAATATTACAGGTGCTCTGAGAAATTTCAAGAAGTGTGCTCTTGTCCCACGCATATCACCCAAGAATAACAGAGCGGGGGGGGGGGGGGGCTAATGACTGTTTCTCTGGCCCCCACTTGGTGAGCATCTGCTATGTGCCAGGGACGTCTATTGTGTTCATCCTCTCTAACCCTCAAAAACAACTTAATAGAGACATAAAAAAATCAGGTTAAATATACATGCCAACAATACACAATGTGTGAGTTGCCCCACTGTTATTTAAGTCTGGGATGTTTATTCTGCTAGGGAATCATTAATTAATGACAGTATGCCCCTCTTTAATTGAGGGGTAAGTCCTCTAAACCCTAAACTAAACACAGTATCTATTTTTTTAAATGAAACCAATTCTTTCTTATAAAAGAAACTCAAATCACATTCTCTCTCAGCATAATGTGGGTGTTGGGGTAGAGCAGATGTTTCTTCCACATGGTATTTTGTACCTTTTGTAAAAGTCTCAAGCAAGATTACGAACAGCAGTATCATTAATCATGTAAGTTGCTCCCATCTGTAAAAATGTCGATGAATTACATTCCTCAGAGCGTAAGTGAGAATGGCTGTCTCTGGCATTACATATTGTGAACAGTTCTAAATTAGTGTGAAACCACCTACTCTCAGCCATCCATGCCAATGGGGGAGAAGTAATGGAACATTTAATTGAAAATAGAAGACAATATCCAGATCTCTGATAATTGCTTTTGGAACATAATATATGATTTGGACAGGGGAAATTTTCCATTTCCTAATTGTTTTCTTTGGCTTGCACAAAAATGATTCTGCATCTATTGGCTCTCCTGGAAGAAAAGAGTAAGTGGGCCAGATGTGCTGGTTCACACACACACAAAAAGTCCAAGATTAAAATGCTGGGATGTGTATGCAAATATAAATAATAGCCAACCTGTTCAATCTTGCCATCAGTTTCCCCAAGGTATTTCATTGTTTACCTGTTGTGTGTATCAAGTATTTACGAATGCATTAGAACTACAGACATTTTGGGATGTTATTTTGATGAACAACTTAACCAGTACTTTTACTCTATATGTCAAGTGAAAACATCTTCTGTTCAAATGGATCCTATTATATTGAGTATGTTTTCTTCAGAAAAGCAGTTAAAGCATTCTTCTTTCATTCCCTCCACTAAATCTCACTAACAGAATTTGCTTAGTAGACACTTTTCTTATGATTCAAAGCTGATTGTCTACTCCATGCATTGGAAAATTTTGAGTTTTACATCAGTGTAAAGCAAAATGTGTTCATAACATTAAATGCTGTCAAAGACATCATTGTCTACAGTTCTCTAACTTCTACCATTTTCTATGGGATTTTGCAGACTGACCTGTAATTACTGGCTCCCGCTGCAGCGGATATGCAGGGTGGTGGAAAGAGCTCTTTCCACACTTCTAGGTGTGATCTGGAAGCTTCTTCCCCATTAATGCTCCTCTCATCACTCTGATAGTTCCTTTGTGGTGCTAGTATCTGCCCCACTCTACCTACTTTCACATCCATCTCAGAAACCTTGATTTCATGACTGCAATTGGAGTTATTAGATTCCTTTCCAGAAGTACAGTTAAGTTTTTTTTTCGAGTCAGAGATTTACATTTTGAATTTGGGAGAATGTTACATTCTCCTCCAGAGATTTTATTTTGTTTTCTCATAGGATTTCGTTTTAATTTTTTGCATGATCAAAATTTTATTTTAATTTCTATTGCGATAAAGTCAGGGTACAATACTGCATGTGATGTAGGAATAGTGGTATGCCCCTCTCTAGATGCGTGTTGTCATAGCAACCCACCACCAAGGTCCTGGTAGCTGAGATGAAAAGGAACGCTGATCATCTGTCTTTCTGCTCCCGAAATTTCTAAGGCATCCATTATAAAACACAAAGGAACACCAACTTATGAGACTAACAAATCAGACACATTTTAAATTTTCTGTTTTGTTTCCTTCAAATTTCCATATTGCCAGAACTAATCGGTACTATTGATCATTTTTTGAGTATTGATCATTCTAGCCCCCAATCCTATTTTGTGGAGAAAATTTTAAAGTTATCAACACATCTTTTGTCTTATGTCATGTTTCTAAAAGTATAGCTAAGATTAAGTTTTTGTTATAAAGGAGGAAGCTATTTATTTTTTTTATTTTTAATGAGTGTTTCTAAATTATGTAAGTGCAAAAACAGTAATAAAGTTTTATTGGGTGCCACATGGCATTTCTTGCACCCTTAAATTTCAACTACTTGAATTGCTTAAATATATTACTTTAGCAAATAATCAGACCATAATGTTCCAATTATTGTGAGTGCTTAACAAATACACCATATAAATGCCTGACATTTCCAACTTTGAAAATGGCCTGAGGACAACTAAGCATATGGTCTATAAACTCACCTACTGGTGAGTTTCTTTAAGGTTGTAATTTTTTGTTTTTTACCGTGTGACACGAATTTCCTAATTAGCAAAATGAGTCTGTAGGTATTGAAGTGACTTGTCTCTCAATGAAGGAAAAAACCCTACAGACCTTTTAGGAGAATAATAACCACTGCAAGAGAAAACGCTTTTACCCTTGCTCCAGACTTGCTGAGAGCATCTAGCCAAAAGCTTGTTCTGTCTCTGACAGCGACGGATCTGAATGTGGAAGGAGAACGCCTTTTGTGAATTACCTTATGATTCACATGTGATTACAGCAGTGAGGCTTGCAAAGCCAAAAGCTTGTCAGGCAACCAAACTCGTTGAGGGGCTCAAAGAGGGTTATCTAGATCAGTGATTTTTTTTTTGTTTTGTTTTTTTCTAAGATGCAAGTTTTCCTTTCTTTATAAAAAAAATTGTCTTTTACCAAGGTTTACAAAACTGTATGCAGTTTCAGGGTATAGGCTCACAGCTTTTCAGATGCACATGTAGGTAGATCAGTGGTTTTCAAGATACTTACATCAAGATCACTGCAAGAATTACGTTTTAGCATCACGAGACAAAACAGTATCTACTTACATATGCACACACCTCTGAAAAAATTAAAAAAATACTTATCCTATGTGTACCTGTGGTGTTTTACATTTTATCTATTCCACTTTTTTAAAAAGCTGGGTACAATGAACTAAACTGATGTCACAACTCCAGAATGGATTGCTACCCATTTTTCCTAATGGGAATAACAACAGGACTTGAAACACCAGGATGTGAAATCTTATTTTTCACCGACCAGTTCATTTGGCACCATAGACATGCAATTGGGGTGTAGCTATCAGACTCGAATCACAATGTGATTAAATCAAGTAATTCTGAATGAACAGTCTATGGACTGGGAAGCAATGAGAAATCTGAATTGGATATTGATTTCAGACACTTGTGTTGTAGATGCAGCTTGTTAAGAGCCATTTTCATGTTCAGCCCCACCGGAGTCTGAATTCTGGCTCTCCCTGGCTGTGCAGGTAAACGTGGGGGGGCTGCTTCATGCCTTCAGGCTTCAGTTTTCTCATCTCTGAATTGGAAGCATTACCCCTTTTCACATTATCATGAGCATTAAATATAAAGCTTCTAGAGTACGCACTGACTAAATGGTTCTATGGGGAGGCCCTACAAAAATAGGAGAATCAAGAAGGTGTTTTCAAATATCTGTGTCTAGAAATTCATGTGGCCATAAAGGACGCGTGCATTAGCCAGTGCTGCTGGATACCTGCTGAGTGCCCGGCGCTGTGCAGATGCATTTAACTTAGACACTACTGAATCCCCACACTCCAACAGTGTAACAAGGATCCTTACTCTTCTCGTTATGTTGATGAAGAAACTGGAGTTTAAAGAGCTCAAGGAATGGAGTTGCCAAGTGGCCAACAGGGAGTCCAGCTCAAGTGTCCGGCGAAAGAGCTCAGTCAGGAACCTCGGTCCATATGTCAGGCTTTTCCCTCTATTTAATTTCACTCTGTCCATTGCAAAATTAGCAGGGAAATGATGTTACGGTTTGCCACGAAATAGTTGAGAAAAAGGAATAAGGTGTCCGCAGCTCTCAGCTGCACTACCACGTTTTTCCACAAGATGGCGCTCCAATTCCATAGATTAGCCTCTTGTATTTTCCTAAGAATTTTTTTTACTTGTATTATTTTTGCTTTGTCTCTTTAATTTGAATACACTCTGCCTCTGCCTTTCTTTGGGGGTATTTTGTTTCCTGCTTCCATTTCTTTTTCTATCCTTGTTTCTTTCTCGTCTATTTGTACTTTTACCTGGGCGTACTATATAGAATCTCTTCATTGTTTAAGAAAGTAAGATGTTTTGTGTTACTTGATTTCATCTTTAAAATTCAATGAAAGCACAACAGCATAGATTATATATTTATTCCGCTAAGGAAAACCACATTCCTATTAAGTTGTTTTTGAGGTCACTCTTGATTGTTGACAGTTTTTTTTCCCTTATTAATTTTGTAAGCTTTTAAGAGTTGTGAGATTTGAAGGCACTAAATTGTTTTTGAGGTTTCTCATGGTTGTTGGATGATGTGTTTTTCCCTTGTTAGGTGAATTTTGTTCAATTTTTTTAAGCTTTAAGACTTGGGGATGTGAAGTGATGTGTGCAGGTTGGGGAGAGAGGAATGCCACTTAGATGCCCTGGTCTTCAGGGCGCCTCCCCTCCCCTCCACCTGGCAGGTCCCTGCCCCACCCCCCTAATCAATCCTTATCGTCAGGGAGAAAGTTTTCAAAAGTCGATTAATATTAGAAGGCAGGAGATGATTACTGAGCTAAGACAAAGCCACACGTTCATTTATGTTCTGCAGCAGCGCCTCCTTGGGGAGCTCGTCAGCCACCCTGCTTGGTTACACTGAGACCACGGTCTCCGTCGCCTTCTTTTTGTGAAGGTTCGTGTGACTCAGACTAAGACCAGACAAAACTTTTGTCCTGAAGGAAGGAATTGGCTCAGGGGAGGGCAAGCAGCCCACAGGAGCCTCTTGAAATCTTTTTACTGGGGGCGTTATTAATAATAATGGGGGAGGGGTGCTTACTCTTTGCCGGACACCCCCCCACCCCACCCCCCACGCACCCCCAGCTGCTGCAACTTGTCTGAAGCAGCTGCCACCGCCAGAGTGCGCTGTTTAGCTGCCCGTGACGGGAGAGGCCGCACCGGCACGGGAGCAGCTGCACGTTCCCGGAGGCGCCCCACACCCTGCGTGCCAGCCCACACCACACCTGGGGTGCTGAGCAGATGCTGCAAAATACTGCGGAGCCCACATAAAAGTGGCACTTAAAGATACATGTATATAAACCTCTAACCGGTTACCACCTCTTACTGTTTGAAACCCCAAATAGAAACAATATTTTGTTTCCAAATGCTTCTGCCTGACACTTAGCGGGGAGGGGAGCTGTGATTAAAGAGGAAATGCTGTGAAACCCCGCATCACCTCTAGCCACAGGGATCCTTGGAATCCCTGGGCACATCGGGTGCTGTGCCTGCAAACTGCTAAACCCCGAAGTTGAGAGTGAGCACCCCGGATTTGGTGGGTCCCACATCTGTGGCTACAAGCCCAAGATGAGCCCACTCCGGGCTCAGAGGCAGTCTGGGTGGCTCCATTAAGTTCAGAGCAATTCAGCTCAATTGTCCTCCATTTGATTCAATTTAGCGGGTCCGTTTTCTCAGTGTTTGCAGCCCTCTGTCTTCTGGCTCCCTAATAGTAGCGCTTTCACCCCCGAGCGGGAGCTGCACCTGCGGGGGGGGGGGGGGCAGGGGGGGCTGCAAAGAATGGCAGAGCTGAGACCTGCTTCTGCTGGAGCCCCAGCCCTCCCGTCTACCCTCCAGTCCTCACCCTCAGGGTGCCCTGGAGCATCTCCCTTCCTGTGGTGTTGGGTCCCTCCAGGAGACAGGAGGGGGCGGAAAGAGCGTCCACAGGCCGAGTATTTATTCTCGCTCTGCTAACCTCCAGGGGCGCCTAGCTTTGCTTTGGCGCTCATCCTCGCTCGAGCCCTAGCTCTGAGCAGGACTGATGGAGACCGCCCCCCTGCCCTTCAGCCTTGTTTTCTGTGTCCTCACTGGGCCCCCCTGCAGCACCCTGGCCCCCCCGCCATTCCACTGGGAAATCCTCCTTCTGGTCAGCTGTGTGTGAACGCCTGTTCCTGCAGAGGCCTGGCAGAATACCCAGCAGCACCTTCGACCCAAGTTGCTAATTCGTTTATGTTGAAGTGCTCGTGATGCACCCAGGATCAATTGCCCGCCAAGTCTGCCACCTTCCGGCAGACACCCAGCTCTGTCCGGGGGGCGGATGCAGCCTCGGCTCTCCGAGGGCACTGCTGTTAGGGAGCACACAGGTTGAATCAGCGATGGCCAAAGAGCAGATGTTGGAAACTGCTATCAACAGTGAAAGGGTCAGCCCTCTCCTGTGCTCCAGTGAGGGTGCACGTGCGAGAGCCTGAGCAGCGGCGCCGGCAGGGAAGGAGAAGGGGCTTGGGGGCTGCCTGGTGAGGCCCTGGGGACTCCCGGGGTAGCTTGCATTGACATCTGAAGGAGTGGGGGTGGCTCAGGAGCCCGAGGGCGGGTGTGCCAGCTGTCGGATGGGGAGAGCGTGCTGGAGGGTGTGCAGTTGGGAAGAGGGGGGCTGGCTGGGGCGGGCGAACCTTCACGGTAGCTGCAACGGTGAGGGAAGACGTGGGCTAAATGAGGATGCTCGGGCTTTCGCGCCACTGGCCTCTGTGGCTATCACCTGCGGCCTTGGAGGCAGAAGGCGCTGGGAGCGGGGCGCAGAGCACGCGGGCCTGATGGCGGGCAGCTGGAGTGCGTGTGGGCAGGCGTGAGTGGGCACACCTGAGCTTGGAGGCGGAGGCTATAAGAGCGGCTGCGGCGGAACAGCTAGGAGAGGGCAGGTGACTACGGAGAGGCAGGGCCGGAGACCATGCCAGAGAGAACCCAAAAGAGTACAGATTTGCCGGGGCCCTGGGAGGCCCGCCAGCCTCCTGGCCCCCGGCCCCCCTCACCACATCTGGCTGCCTCACCACAGAAGAGACGAGGGTACACGGTAAGGAGAGGCCAGGTGCCCCCCTCACAGCTCCTGTTCATAGGTCCGGAGCTTATCCTGAGGGACCGGAATCACGGGAAGGTTTTAAAGCAGCGGGGGTGTGACTTTTAGAAGGCGTTTCTGCTCGCAGGGAGCAGGATGGCGTGGAGACGTGGGTGAGGCAAGGATGGGGCAGGAGCCGGGGCCTCTCCTGCCAACCCAGCCTGTTCACAATCTTAAGTGGTTGTTTTTGTTTTAGAAGAAATATTTTTATGAATGACCCTTCACCTTGCGTGTTGTATTTTGGAGTTGTTTTCCCTATCATCTCTAGCTTTCTTTTTTTGAATCTTCTTTTTTTTAGGGTAACCAAATGCCAGGCCTCACCCCTGGGGAACTCCCCGCTGTGCCCAGTCCGAGCCACTGCGTTCCTTCCCCACTTGTCCTTCTATTCAATCCGTGGTGCGTTTTCTGCTGCAGCTGTTTTTAATTGGCATGCAGTCAAATCTAGCAATAATTTCCTTTAAGTTGCTTCATTTGTTATTTGTTTCCACAGGCTTTCCTCACCCTGAGGTCAGAAAATCTTGCCTATATTTTATTCTACTTGGTTTATTGTTTCATTTCGAAACATCGAGCTCTTTAGCCTGCATTAATTTTCATCCCTGTTCTGGGTTAGGCATGGAATCCCCCCACAGTTCAACAAAAGATCAAGTACATTTATTGAAATTGTGTTCTCATTCAAATCCATTAAGGGTTGGTTTCCCCCTTCATCACCGAGCGCCGATGCCATGTGGGGTGAAAAACACAGAAGCCACACTCAGGACACCGGGAATAACATGTCTCCACCACATACAACATTTCCTAGCTCAGGACCCCAGATCAATTTACTGCCAAGTCTGTCACCTTCTGGCATTAATGGTCTAATAGTATCTTAGTGGGTTATGAAGAAGTGCAAATAAGATAACTCCAGCACCTCGGTAGGTGTTAAAACACTGAGGCTTATCCTCTGGAGGAGTGTTATCGTGACCTGAGGACCTCACAACCATGCTTTTTCTGAGCATCTCGCTTCCCTTGTTTTTCTGTGTTTCAGGTAGTATTTCTAGAAGCTCTGCCTGCTTGGTGTTTTTTCATAGCCTTATTTGAGAACGACTTAGTTTGTTTCTATATGTATATGCACATACGTGTGTGAATGTGAATGTACATATATATGCCCACATATATGCCTGTGTGTGGAGAAGTGGGGGGAAGAGGGAAAGGGAGGGATGGAGGGAGGGAGGGGGAAGAGGGGGAGCGTTGAACTGTAAAGACAGCAGAGTGTGAACATGAGTATAAAGCACATTTATTGAGATTTCCTTGAGGGATGGAAAACATAGACCATCTTTAGAGACCAGGTCCTTGTTTGATCCTTGCTGGCCTCTATCAAATGGAAAAATTGAATCTATTAAACAACTGCTTGGTTTCTAGAGACAGAAACTGACTCTGGTTAACTTATGCAAAGAGGGGGTTTACTGGAAGGCTCAAAGACTTGCTCACAGGACAGAAGGGGTGCGGAGAGCAGCTGTCTGCACTGGGACAGGGGTGGTAGAGCCACGGACCCCGATAGCAGGGCCAATCAGACATCTTCCCCAAAACTTCTCATCCCCAAGAGAAATATCATTTGTGTTTGGTCTGTAATTGTTCTGCTGCCCAAATACCACAATTACGGGGAGAGAACACACGTGGCCCCAGATTATAACGTGTGCTTGTCTGGTGGTGAGAGATGGACAGAGGGATTCATTGACACCCACCAGGCTGACTAGAGAGAGTAGAGGGAGCTCCCCAACAAGAAATTGGGGTGACATTCACATAGGAAGGATATGGTGGCTGGGGGCCAACAGACAACCCAGACACACAGGTTGTCAGGTCTGTTCTTCAAAAGCCTTAGGAGACCCCATCAGACAGAAGCAAAAGGAGAGGAATTGGAACAAAAGCCCAAAGACCTAAATGTCAGTGTCCCAGGCTCTGGTCCTGTCCCTTAGTCCTGGATGCAGCAACAGACTCTCTTTGTCTGCTATATGCGTGGCTAGAGGGGCCCGTGATGCTGGTGCTGGGGAGTCTACGAGACTGAGCTTTGGAGAGATTTCATGCTCAATAAATACTTTATACTCATGTTCACACTCTGCAGTCTTTGCTGTTCAACTCTCCCTCTCTCCCTCTCCTTTCTCTCCCTCTCCCTCTCCCTCCCCCTCCTTCCTTCCCTCCCCCTCTCTCTCCTCCTCCTCCTCCGCCCCCTCCCCTCAACAGACCTGGCCCCAGCCAGTGCCAAGGTCAGATTCCCCACAGCCCAGAAATGGTAGCAGGAGCACACAGCTGATTGCTTTCCTAGTCAAGAATCAAGACTTTTCTGCCCCATATAATTAAATCTTCCTAAGTCTATATCTAAAAAGAAAAGTGGGAAGCGTGAATTCAAGAGTGGTGTCTGACCACCCCAGCCAGGCTGGCTTCATCGTCAATTTGTGCAGATTGAAAGAGAAATTTTGCAGCCTTTGGTATCTCTATCATGCCTTTAATGCTGAATCAGGGGACAGGCCAGCAGGCAGGGGGGCAGCAACTGAGCACCCCCAGCTCCGAGTGACGCTGCCAACACCAGAGCTGAGGAGCCCTGATAACCTCTCGATTCCAGGCCCAGTGTCTGATTTATGCATGCCTGCACCCCAAGCTCTCTGGGTCCAGGTGTCCATCATCCTAGGTGCACATGCCCCACTATTCTCAGCCCTGGTGTCTGCGCATGCCAGGCTCACTCTCCAGGTTGCTGCCTCCTGCAGCAACATGATATCACGTGTGGAAAATGCAACCTGGGAGGAAAGCAAGACCACAGGTGCCAGCCATAGAGGCCAGCAACGGGAAGGTGGAAAAAAGTCTGATTTAAATCCATTTTCCCTACAAGAAGCCTGCACATTCTCTCTGCGTGTTCCCGAGGGAGAGTGAGCGCTAGAAACAGGCAGCCGTGCCAGGAGTGATGAAGGGGAAGCATGTGGGCTCAGCAGGCGGCAGTTACAGGCGTGGCCTGAGCAGCTCCCCATTCATCCTGGCCTCGAGGAGGGCCGAGCCCTGTGGCTTCACCACAGCAAGGGGCGAGGTCCTAATGATTAAGTGCTCTTTGCTGCTTGCATTTCACTTTTTTTGAGTAATGCACATGGAAGAATGGAAAATGGAGCTTTGCTGAAGCTAAAGCTAGAGCTCCAGAGGCCAGCGGGAAGCTGAAGGACACAGCCTGAAGGAAGAGCTAGAGGAGGCTGAGGCCCTTGAGCTCGGTGCCTGTGTGTATCTTGCTTTCCTCTTCTGTGTCTTTTCTCCCTTTGAGTTGGGTTGGAGGCTGTGGTTGGATTTGGTGTTTGGCAAATCAGGCTCTTCCCTGGGAAATGCATTCTTGTGGACATTCTCTCCAAATCAACCATACTAATGTGTGCAGAGAAACGTAGGTGCTGAGAGGTAGACATGGCATCTCCATGGATATGCCTCCATCCTTTGCATAATCACCTCTGTCACTAACCTGTCCATTTCACTTTTCCGAATGGCTGAATATGGAGAGAGTAGCTGGCAGTGTCAAATATTGAGAGAACTAGGTAGTCCTTATTCTTCCTGGCCCCATTGATTGTGCACCTACTATGTGTCAGGCACCAAACTAGAAGCTGAAGATAAAATGAACAAGTCAGTCTCCATCCTCAAGGCCTTTTCTTTCTCTTAGAAGGAAGGGGAAGCCATATAAACTTAGTGACCTTAAGACGTGCAAGAGCCAGCTGAATTCTTATGCCAGAAACAGTTGGACTCATGTGGCAGTTCACACAGACGTGACAACTGTGCTTGTACGTCACATGGATGATTTATGAGATTTTCTGTTGGGGGTAGGGAAAGTGAGAGAGACATGATTTGTAAGTATTTGTTGCGTTCTTATTTTAACATTTCCCATATGCTCAGAAGATAGCATACATGAAATAGATTTTCTCGATTACACCCTGAAGGGTCTGCTCTCCTGTTTGCTCCCTGTGTTGTGTGTTTCTTGCTGGCATGTCTGCTAATTTTTGTTATACATTTGTCCTAAACAAAAGCAACCAACAACAAAAAAAAAAAAACATACACACATGACAGTTCAGGTGGCTTAGAGTCCGTATTTTCTTGGGACTATTTACTATAAGGAAGTCTATTAAAGCCATGGAATCAAACATGACCTTCAATTTCTAGCACATGTTTGGAGCCTTAAGAGTTCTTGTGTACTTGTTGATCTTTTGCTCAAGAGAATCATCTTGGGAAGGTTACAAAGCAAATGACATGATGCTTCTTTTCTTTTTCTTTCTTACATTGTTGTTCATTTTTGTATAATATTTGATTTCTCCCTTCAGGTGTAGTTCCTGTAATTCTCCTACCAACCCAACGCCTTTGTGAACCATCACGGCAGCCCCTTGTGCTCTCCCCTCCCTTTTTGATCCCTCTTCCTCCCATGCTGTATGCCTCAGTTCTATGGTTGTCTTGTCTTTTACCTGACCTTTTGTTGGGTTTCCCTGTACTCCGCCTGTAAGTGGGACAATCTGATACTTTCCTTCTGACTTACTTCATCAAGCATAATCCCTTCCAAGTCCATCCATGTTGCTGCAAATGGCAAGAGTTTATCTTTTTTGATCGCTGAGTAATATTCCATTGTGTGTGTGTATGTGTGTGTGTGTGTGTGTGTGTGTGCATGTGCGTGCGTGTGCGTGCGTGTATACATACCACAATGTCTTGATTCATTCGTTTGGGTGCATTTGGATTGTTTTCATATCTTGGCTTTGTAAATAGCACTGCTATAAACAAAAAAGTACAGGTTTCCTTTCAAATTCATGTTTTCTTCTGTCCTTTCGGTAGCTATCTAGGAGTGGAATCACCGGGTCCTATGGTAAGTCATTTCAATATGAAGAAAGAGTGTTAGAGATGCTAAATGACTTTCTTAGATCGACTCTAGAGTACGTAGCAGGACAATTTGAACCAAGCTCTTTCTAGACAAGCCTTCGAACGCCAACCTGCTGTTACCTCCACTTGAATCACAGCTAGGAACCCGCACCAGAAATATATTCATGTTTGCCATCTGCTTTTCTAATGAAAATTTGACATTATCTTTAAAATTTCCCTTAGAAAAAAGTGCTGCTTTAGGTATTTAAACAGATACTGCAAGGGCATTTTAAAAAAGGTATTTTTATTGTTCCTGCCCACCTACCCCTTTAAAGATGGATGCTTCCTGAGTCTTATGGAAAACTTTTAGAAAGCTCTTCTGGGTGTTTTTCCTGAGCTTGCCCAGTTCTCCTGAACCCACTTTTGGTCTGAATTAGATGACTGGTCTGGACTCCAACAGCCCAGCGACTCGCGCAGAGCAAGCCTGCAGCGGCGAGGGCCCCCGGGTAGTCCTGTTGCTGGCCAGGCCGGCAGCGGTGTGGCGGCGCTGACTGCCCCCTGCCTGCGTGTGTTGGCGGGGGTCTGCTTGTTCTCCGGGGAGGCACGAGAACCATCATCCCAAGTGTGGCGCTGAGCTCTCCAGGAAGACTGCCTGGAGAGCCCATGCACCCCAGGGGTACAGGCCCTGCTCTCCGTGGAATCTGGCACAAACACAGAAGCAGAGAGCAGATTGGTGGTTACCAAGTTCTGGGGAGGGGGCAGGGTGTGGGGAAGTGAGGGTCAAAGGCGTGTAAGTTTCAGTTGTGCAAGAAATTCAGGCCTGGAGACCAGGTCCATAGCATAGTGCCGCGATAGTGTCGTCTACTTAAGGTTTCCTTAGAGGGTAAATCTCTGGTGTTCTAAACACCACACACACACACACACACACACACACACACACACACACACACACACTCTAATACTAAAGAGGGGTGGGAAGTGATGGCTGCGTCTGTGACTTTGGTGATGGTGATAGTTTTGCAGGCAGATACTTCTCTCCAAACTCAAGTTGTAGATACAAGTATGGACAACTCTTCACCTGTCAGTCATACCACAATAAATGGCTTAAAAATATTTTTAAGGGCCTCCCCGGTGGCCCAACGGTTGGGCGCTGCACTGTGAAGCTGTCCGCAGCGGCGTCGCGAGTTCGATGCCCAGCTGGGGAGATTCCCACATGGCACAGCAGACCTCTCCTGCCTTGCCTGCTGCTCCCCTCAGCAGTTAGCAGTGTATTTCCGTCGATCTGCCTGTGTTGCTCCCCACTCTGTCTCTGGTGAACCCTCTTGCCACCCCACGCCTCTGGTCTGTACCCCAGCTTATATGCATAAATAAATGTTAATTTTTTTTTGAAAATATTTTTTTATTTAAAAGAAATACGTAAGTCCCTGGCAATTCTTTTTCTTTTTCAAGGGAGGACGGGCTCCTGCCATACCTGGCTTCATCTCGCCCAGGATGTTTTCCCTGCTCACCTTCTCTGAGCCCTTTGCCGTTTTACAACTGGAGTGATTTTTCTTTCTGGCCTCCTAGAACTGATTACATCATTCTCCTGCTTGAAAACCTTAGACAGCTCATTGTGTCCAATTCAAGAGAAAGTCCAAATCTAAGGAATGCAGGCTTCGAGATGACCCAGTCATGGACCTCAAGTGACCTTCCTCTGCTCACCACTGCCCCTGACAGAGCCCCACATGCTAGTCTGCGTGCCCTTCCCCTCTCTGGCAAGGTCAACATTCTCACAGCACAGATTCTGTGCGTGCTGTTTCCCAGTCAGGACGTCATCTGGTCCCACTTTGGACCTAGAAAAGTGTCTTCATTCATTCTGGGTCCCCTTTAAGTCCTTCCTACCGGGGGTTGACTGTCCTTTAGAATCACACGGCGGAAGCAAGTACATGCGCATACATGTAAGAACATGCATGGACAGGTAGTTATTTTTTTTTTTAATGTCAGTCACTCGATTGTGAGGGCTCCTCGTGGGCACCAGACCTGTGTGTCTGCCCAGTGCCTGTTACTTGAGGGATTCCCCCAGGTCGAAGGTCACGCTAGCATCTGTATCACCATATAGACAGTCTGAAAAGTTTTAAACAAATGGTCCTATGTTTTTATTTTGTGTGGAGTTTTGCAAGGTTTGGAGTGGGGGGGTGATACCCTGAAGGACAGGGGCTCCTTCAGATGCACCTTGATCTCCACCAGCACCCCGCCTTTTACCTCCCTCCTGCCTCTTTACAAAAGCTTGTTGAAAACAAAATGGAAGCGAGTGGCCAAGGGAATGGCTCTGTGGAAATATGTGAGAGCAGGAAACGGGCTTGGAACCCATCTCAGAAGTCTGGGTAGCGTGGGATGCGAGGTTTCCCAAGATCTAGACGCCTGGCTTTTAAATTCCAAGGCTTTCCATAAACCACACTTACTACTTATTGGGTGGTGACATATTTCTTCCAGAAGCAAATAACAGACTTCAGGACATAGCTACCTCTGGGACTGTCCTGAGGCATGGGAATGGAATCTCTAGTAAAGATGGGAGCCTGGGCCTGCCCTTCCGGAAATGCACGTGATGTGAGATTCTTGGCGTTCTCTTTGGGGTAGCCACACGTTTGGTCAGACTAGCCCCCACAGTGGGTTTCTTAAGGATTCATATTTGGTTATTTCTAGACCAAGTTGCTCCAGGGAAGGGAACAGGATTATGCTTAGGAAGGCTTGCTGCTGAGTGAGAGCAAAAGTCCTGGGAAGCAGGGACAGGACGTTATAAGCGGAACAAGACTTTTATTTCCAAACAACACTTTGACTCTTATCCCTGTCAGGCCTAAATGACTATGCCCACAAAGGATAGAAGGACTTCTCTTTCTCTTTCAGAGTGTTTGAAATTTAGCATTCTTGCCTTCAGGAAAGGAAAATTATTCTTAACAGTTGCTAATATTTTTTAAAGGCCCAAAAGGAGGATATTTTTCAAGCAAAAAAGAAAAAAATTGTAGGCCTTATAAGTGGAGAGATACAGAACTTTTCTTTGGAGGACTGGGGAAAGGAAGAGGCATTCAGGAGAGCACACAGGATCTTGTGTTGTATTAGTAGGAAAACTGCCATGGGCAGGTAGGTCAACAATAAAACTTTATTTACAAAAAATTGATGGCAGACTGGATTTGGCCCTTGGGCTGAATTATATTGACTCCCTCTCTGAAAAAAAGGATACACTGGGAGTAACATGATAGAAATGCTCCCTTTCATATTGTTCATAATAAGCAAGCATCTTACTTGGCCATTACCAATAGAATGGTCGCATACATTGTTTTATATTCAACCATTGGAGTACTATATAGCAGTGAAAAGAAATGCTCTCTAAGCTCATACAGCAGTGTGAACTAACCCTGGCACAGTGTGCAGCAGATGGAGGAGGGCACAAGAGACACACATATAACATGATTCTAAGGTTCAGAACAGGTGAGCAGAATACATTTAGGGATACATGCAGGAATCCCATTTTTTTTGAAAGTTCGCAGTTTGTCCCTTGCTTCTATGACTTATGTTAGTGCCCGTTTTCACCAATGAAGAGAAATCCAGAGGATTTATGCTTTTACGACAAAAGGTGAAAAGCAGTGGTTCTGCGACCATTGTTCCAGAAGCTACATTCATCTGGGAACTACTTTCACGCACCGTGTATTTATGATGGCATTCCTGCTTTTTAACTGGGTTTGGTATTTTAGGCTGTGTGTCATTTGGTATAATTTGGTAGGTTATTTTTGGGGTCTGGATTGTTAAGTTTTTTTATATAAATTAATGGTAATTTCTTATTTTATGCCATTTCGGTTTATGAAAGGGTGGGAGGTTACCTGTATACAGGTGCAGACTCTAGAGGGAAGGGAAGGGATAATTAAGGGGGATTGGAGTTATATGGAGGAAACAGTATGAGAATGGGTAACCTGGGTAACCTTGGAAAGTACTAGATAGTTCTATTTCTTAAGCTGCTCTGTTGAACATATAATTTTTTTTTTGTTAAAACGCACATGCATTTTAAAATGCACTTTTAGGGCACTTTCAAAAGTAGGGCTAAGTAACCTGTGTAAGACCTTCACCTAGTAAGTGGCAGAACTGGGATTTGAACTTTGGTCTCTTTGGTTCTAAAGCTCAGAATGCATTCATTTATTCCTCGTGGGTCTGGGTTGAAGCCAGTATTGTTTTATTGTTGTCCTTGCTCTTAATCACGTCTCTATTTATACTGAGATACCACAAAACAGATTTGCACCACCTCCATTTCTACCCGAATCAGTGAAGCCTGTCAAGTTAATTGGTTGTGACACTCGACTTCCAGAATGTGTAATTATCAGCTGCATTGAGTGGGAAGTTCAGATGACAGTTAATAGTACATGTAGACAGAATTCTGTGTGTTGTTGCAACTGAAGAAAAAGCCAAGAATGTAACATTAATCAAAATGCCAGTGTAGTATACTGGAGAATTGTTCTACATGGAAGTCTAAGCCAGAGCAATCTATAAACAGTCCTATTTGTAATTCACAGTCTCTGTGCATCTTCTCCTTTCCAACCCCAGGTATCGAAGACCAGTGCAGATGGGAAATGTCCCTACCCCAGCTCTATCATGAAACCAAGTTTTCCATCTCTGATACCTGCTGCAGCTGACAGGTGAGTCAACCAAGCAAAAGTTAAAGTATCAACAACAAAAGCTCTAGAAGTAGCATCTCACAGCTGATAACATGCCAGGAGCTCTCGGAGTACTTGTTTTGGAGAAGGGGTTTTGTGGCTAGACAGCCAGTTTGTGTCTAGGCTCTGCCACTTAGAAGTCATGTGATCTTGATCTTGAGTAAGTGGCTTCATTTGTATCTTTACACTGGTAAAAAGACTTGTAAATCTCACTGGTAAAGATTTGTGAAGTGGCACACAGTTTTCAATCCTAACTGCTTATTAGAATCCCCTGGAGAGGTTTAAAAACTATCAATATAATGGTCTCACTTGTCCTATATCAACTCGTCAATTTGAAGTCAAGAAGAGGAGCAAAAGCATCTTGACATTTTGGGAAAGCTTAATCTATTTTTTTAAGTAGGTTAGAACTTATGCCATATAGGTAATTGTGTGACTCCTGCCCTGGCAGGAAGAACCTTATAAAAGTGCCTGCTTTGATTTTCTCCTTGGTAATGGGACAATGATATCCAGAGTGGTGAAGTGACCCAGTTAATATCCAATGGTCAGTTAAATGGAAGAACCAGTCTAGACCAAAAATCTCCACCTCTAGCCTTGTACTCTTTAGAGAGGCCTTGAACCTTCAATCTAAAAATAACAAAGACTCTGTGGAAGAAATAGTATAATTCTTACTTTCAGAGTGCTGATTTAGATCATAAATTATGTGTTACCCAATATTTAAAAATGTGTTACAGGCAAAGAAATGAAACAAGTAAACCAAGCAGATGGCTGTATGTGGGTCTTTATTTTGGGGCGATGCTAGCAATGGTGTATGGGACTGGTAGTTTTAAAGAGTGCCTCCTTGGTGGCACTGTGTAGATGCACTGACGGAGAGGATGTTAGTGCTGGAGTGCTCAGGTACTCTGCAAAACATCTGATCTGGAGTTACAAGGAGACAATGTGTGCAAGCAGCGAAGGTCACCCAGAAGAGAGGCAAAGGATATACTTGAGTCAGGCTGACAGCAGGCTGCAGATGATACACACAGTTGACTTGGCCACTAGAGATGTTGCTAGTGACTGTTCCCAGAGCACAGCCTGGTGGCCGTTTCCCATGGGATCATTCATGGGAATCCCATAAAAGTTGACTTTCCTGTTCCTTTCTGTTCCTAATGCTGACAGCACAGATAAGATCCTCATCAGCCTTCCTTCCCAGGCTACTTTCAATGCTGCTCTTCACTGCAAAATATAAACAGAATGAATCTGTTCTTCAAACTTACAGTAGTTCTAAGGCAGGGCAGAAAGGACAACAAAGCCTGGTTACAAATATCAGTAGTTGGCAATGGCCAAACTATGAAGCTGCTTTGGAATGGACTTTTAATTTGAATGGACTTTTAATTTGTCCAGCATTTTAGTGATATGATTTTGTTTTGTTTTGGGGGATTGGTTCCTTTCTTCTCACAAAAAAGGTGTTTCCTCTTACTTTATGTGGTTTATCCTACATGCAGAGAGTGGCCTTTTTGTTTGTTTCTGAGACAATATCCCTTTTTCTTGTGTCCTTAAAACCGTTGCTTAGAAATGTTGTGGCCATTTGCTCCTGACCTCACATAGGAGAGTGAAGATAATGATAGAACTTCATTAGCATATTAAGTATCGTGTTGTTGGAAACGTCATGATGCATTTTTGCATTGCCAATTACTGATACTTGTAATTTGCCTTTCTGCAAATCAGATTCTCATTCTCCTTTGCAGTGTTTACCTTTTTATACCATTATTTATCTCTTTAGGTGAGATATTTTGGCTTTAATTTGTAAAAACTTTTTTTTTTGTTTTGATATGTCAAAGCTTATTTTTCTCTCCAAGTTCTATATACTTTCCTTTCTGATATCTTTTCTAATCCTCATAACAACTATAGGTGCCAGGCATAGCACTAAACACTGCAAAATAAAGATACAAAAATAAAGATGACACAGCTCTTACTCCTGAGGTATGGCAGGACTTAGAAAATAGATATTATAGTTCAGTACACTACATGTTGTAGGAACCCAGTGAAGAAATCAAACAACTGGGCTGCTGGGAGTGGAGAGGAAAAAGCTTTCATAGTGGAAGTGAAGCGGCATTTTGGAGAATGTAATGGAGGTTGCCAGACAGGGTCAGGTTGGAGGAAGACAACAGAGCATCTTGCAAAGCACTGGAAAGGGAGTGTTGTACTGTCAGGATGGCTCAAGTGGAGAGGAAGATAAGAGAAGTGAGCTAGATGCTCTTGGCAAGGGAAGTCTAGGAAGACCCAGACCTTTTTCCTTTTAAGGAGTTTGAAGACTGTTCTATAGGGAGAATAGAGGCGAGATCATTGAACAAGGAGACTAGGTGAAGCCAAGGGACCCATTTGGATGATGTTATAACTAAAAAGTGAAAAGATCCAGACGTCTGCAGCTACCTGTGGTTGGAAGGTGGGGCTAACCTCAGACACTCTCTTGAAAAAATCATGTGTGGGTTGAAGGAGAGAAGAAAACCAATGGTGCCATTTTTGGAAAACTGGGTCAATGATGGCAACAAAGTGTGAAAATTGGTCGTGGAAAGAACAACAAAGTTTTGGGCCAAAATTACTGATGATTCACACACGCCCCAAAGATGGGATTCTCAATGGCTGAAATGAGTCAGTACAACATCTAAGAAGGAGGAAGTAGAAATTTAACATCTTAATGTTGCTTCTAAGTTTAAGAGGAGAGAAACAAAGATGTTGGGTGTTCTTTCAGATTACCCAGGCTAAGCCACAGAAAAAGGAATGAGAGAAGGAATTTAGGGCAGCTTATTCAGTGGGCAAAGTTATGAAGGACTTAAAAATGGTGCGATCTTTAGGTTCATTGACTCTCCTCAATGCATCCTGGGATCAGACGTGACATCAGAAAACTTATTAGACAGCACCAGCTCAGCTCCACTGTGATCCTATAAGTAAACAAACAAACAAAAAATGCCTCAGATTGCATTGGTTTAAGAAAATCAAATTTTCATTCATTCAATAACTTTATGAAAAGATGAATCATCTTCATTTTGTATTAAAAGAAAGGTATCCAATGGCATACATATAAGAGGGAGAGTTATGAGATCTCTTAGCCCTCTCAGTGCTGGTGTGTTCTCTTTCAAACCCCCGCTCCAAGCCACCCCAAGCCACACACTCATATGGAGGATGCTAATGTCCATGGAGTTGACATAGTGAATGGACACGTTTTGGGTTTAGATTGTGATTTTAGCCACTTGTCAGCAGTGTGGACCTAGACAAGATGCCTAACATTTTTGGATCTCAGTTTCCTTAAATGGACATAAAATGGTACTAATTGCACATGTATTGTGTGATGAGTAAATGGAATTCTATACCTAAAGTCTTTAGCTTATTGCTGTTGAGTAAATGGTCTATACGTATTTGCTACTGTGCTGATGACTGGTTAGAAAGAGTCTTGATCTCTTGCTTCCTATTTCTACACATAATGATTTCCACAAACCACTGCCCAGATTAACATGTAAGGTTTTTGTTTTTGTTTTTTTTTAAAGGTAGTGTTATTGAGTACGAGCATGGGAATGTTCTGTGTGGTTGGATGAACTCCAATCATATTTATAAGTTTATTCTAAAGTCATCAAATTGGTTGTATGGAATTCAAGGGTCTTAATTAGAGCTATGGAGAAGGATGTGGGTTTCTTTGTATATTTTTTATTGATGTAAAAATTATATTTTGTAAGCTGAACAAATCATAAGTTACAACATGATGAACTCCTGAGACATGAACATGCTTATATTGTTCCACACGGGACTAGAAGCCCCCTCATGCCTCTCCCAGTCATCTCACCACCCACCGAAGCTGACCACTATACTGATCTCTATTATTTTAGCTTAGTTCTGCCCCTCTTTGAACTTTATATAAAAGCATCAGAGAACGTACATTTTTGCTCAACATTTTGTTTTAAACTTCATCATACCTTGATGCGTAGCAATAATGTGCTTCTTTTTATCTTGTTTGATATTTTATGATGTGACTATACTAGCCACAATTTTTATTTTCTGTGTTTTTTTTAAAAGATTTATTTATTTTTGCATACAAGCTGGGGTGTAGGCCAGAGGTGTGAGGCAGTGAGAGGGTTCACCAGAGACAGAGTGGGGAGCAGAACAGACAGATCAACCGAAATACACTGCTGAGGGGAGCAGCGGGCGAGGCAGGAGAGATCTGCTGCGCCATGTAGGAATCTCCCCAGCAGGGCATTGAACTCGCGCCGTAGCCGCCAACAGCTCCACAGCGCTGTGCTTAACCTGTTGCATTACCAGGGAGGCCCTATTTTCTCTTTTTACCCTTTTTGGCTACTACAATAATGTTGCTTTGAACATTCTTAAATATACCTTTTGCATATAGATGTACACACATGCATTTCTGTTGGGAATATACCCAGGAGGGGCCTCACTGGCTCACAGGGTTTGTAGCTATTCAGATTTAGTAGGGTAGGGGCAAAAGTAGTTGGTGAAGTGGTTACCACTTTTTCCTCCAGCCAGCAAGATATGAGAGTTCTAGTTCTCCATGTATTTTCTGATAATGATCACTTCAGTTGCCATTTGTACATTTTAGCTATTTTAATGGGTGTGAGAATTTTTTCACTGTGATTTAAATCAACAGTTCTCTGAGGCCATGTAATAGATTTCATTGTTTGTGAACTATCCAAGTCTTTTACTACTTTTTCAAGTTGGGTTATACTTTCTCTTTATCAGAGCAATGCGTGACAAATATAGTCTCATAGCTTTTTCACTCTCTTAATTTTTGATACATCTTGATGAATGGAAGTTATTCCTCTTACAAAAGTTCAATTTCTTCTGTTTGGTGTGCAGGAGAGTAAATGCTTGTGAGGCAGCTATGGCTGCTGATGGGTGATAGAAATAAAAGGAAAGGGGTGAAGCAGAATGGAATAGACTGTACTTAGGGGTGGGCATAACAAAGGCTAGAGGGGTGACGACTTGGGATCAGAGAATTTACATTAGAACTGGCCAGGTTGAGTCTGCTCCATTATTTGCAAAAGAGAGACATTTTCCAAGACTTTAACCTTAAGACAAGCCCCTAGATGGCGTCCAGAATTTTGGTTTGATTTTCTTTTTGTTCTTCTACTTGAGCTTAATCTCTGGCGAGGTAGTCAGTGCTGATTCAAAGCTTCTGAAGTCTGAGAGGTTGCAGATGGTGTAAAACCAAACCTAAATTGCTTTCAGGATCCAATGAGTTAGCCAACTCCGTGTTTTTATGCCTTATATGCTTAGTAACTGCTTCTTCCTTTCCTTGTACATAATTATATTAACTTAAGTAACAGCATGGGGGGGATTTAGAATTGTGATTGGGAGAAAGCCAAAATGAGGGGTGTGTGTGTGTGTGTGTCCTTTTGTTTAAAAGAATGGACCACGTTTTCTATTTTAAAAGAATCTCACGTCATTTAACTAGTTCATTTAACTAGTATTGCACCGCATATTTAATTTTACATATGTTGTCTAGGTGTCATCACGCAAGTTATTTCACCTTTTTTCACTCTTAAGTCATTTAATAAAATCCTTAAGAAAACCCCTGAATGAATAATAGGTGATAAACGAAGGTGACCTGAGATGCTCATTATTTTTTTCATTGATAAATTGATATTATTTAACATTATTTTAAAATGTTTTTGAAGAAACAAAAAACAAAATACCCACTACCATCTCTTATGCCCCTTTTATCCTTTCTCCCACACTCCATACTCTTCACCTCTGGTAACCCCAGCTCTGGTACTAGTGCCCACTGGTTTATTTTTACTTTGCTTTGTCAGTTCATGTGTTTTGTTTCCCTACATCCCCATACATGTGAAATCAACCAATATTTATTTTGTTTTTTTCTGGTTAACTTAGCTCTATGTAATCCCTTCAAGTTCTTTACATTTTGCTGCAAATAACAAAATTTCATCTTCCTTTATAGCAACAGTATTCCACTGTGATATTTTACATCTTCTTTGTTTACTCGTGTATCAGTGGGCACTTAAGTTTCTTCTGTAGCTTAGCTACTATAAATAATGCTGCAATGAACATTGTGGAACATCTAATTCTTCAAGGTGATAGTTTCTTATTCTCTGGAGGGATAGCCACAAGTGGGGTTGCTGGATTGTATGGTAGATCATCTGAATCTCCACAATAAAGGGTGAGTTATTGTCACTATTTTACAGCTCAGGAAACAAAGATAGAGATAAAATGATTTGTCCAAGAACCCAAATTAAGTCCAGATTTAAGTTCTGTTTTCATTATGAAAGTCCCTATCACAGTTTTGAATTTTAGGATTAATAATAATAATAATAATAATAATAATAATAATAATAATCCTCTGTTCTAATACACCCAGTTTTTGAACACATAAGAATGGTGGCCTAGTGGTTGACCCTCAGCTAAAATTCTCAGTTGGTGATTTATGAGAACTTTTAACAAAGCTATTTAGCTTCTGTACCTCATTTCCCTTAATTGTTAAGTAGAATAAATAAATCCTACCTTTGACATTTTTGTTCTATAAAACAAACTCTTAGATTGTAAGAACAAATAAGTGGCTACTAGAAGGGAAGGGGAAGGGGAGTGGTTAAATCGGATAAAAGATGACAGCTGAGTAATGAATAAGGGAAACTGGGGTTTTGGTGGTAAACATAAAGCAACAGGTGCAGGTGTTGACTTAAAACGCTGTACACTTGAAACTTACATACCATAAACTAATGTTGCTTCAATCAATTTTTAAAAGTTGTTTTACTTACTTGTGTTTATTCTTTTGTGCACATCATTCATGCAGTAACCTACAATATAGAAGTGAGTAATGCCCATTAGCTGTATTGCTATTCAGTTACAACTTGGTCAGCCTTGGTCCCTAATGCCATACTTTCATCTGGCTTTGTGGTTTAACAGGTTTAAGTTTCTTTCTCCTCTCATCTCCAAACCCCAAAACAATTCAGTCAGGAGTCAGTCTTAGTCATGTTCACTTTGCTTTTCCATTCTTTACAGACTCTGCTGTTCCAATCCTCTTTTCTAGCATTGTATTTCTTCCCCCAGAATCTCTTGTTCTCATAAAAGGCACCTCAAGTTTTATTTAGCGAATCAGTCCTCTTCCACTCTGTCTAATATACCTGGATTGTGGCCATAAGGGCATATCTTCATCCTCACCAGCCAGAGAGCTGGAGGGATGACCTTGGCCTTGGTAGTAGGTTCCTGGACAGGCAAGAGACACGCTGGGGCTAATCCACGATTTATTAGCATGAATGACTGGAACTCAAGAGAGCCCTCTTTATTCACCAAGCTTGCTGTGCAAATAGAATGAAAGTTTCAAGCTGCTGGAAATATTTTGCTGGCTGCAAATAAGAACCTATCTGAGAATGCAGCCAAATGCTGAGGGGTACTGAAGCAAGAGCTAGAAAGACAACCAAGGTCTTGATGATATTTTCTGAGGCATTGGTTCCTAAGCTTGTGCCCATTCTTGAATGTACCAGTTATACCAGCAATCATTGTTTCCACCAACTTGAGAGAGATTTTTATTAATTGAAACTGAATAAGTTCTGATAGGACTCCGTGTGGTGGGCTGGTCTTTATGAACCCCGTTTCCTCTCCTTCTGGGGTTTTGTTCTCATCACCCATAACCTGTATGAGCTCACCTGCCAGTGCCCCCCTGCTCTGCCCCCTACATGGTTGCCACTGGCTCAATGGGTGGAAAAAGCTCTGCCTGAATCATTACTAGCGACACATGCATTTATTATGTTCGTCCCTGACTGGTGGTGATAGGCATAGTTATAAAATTACACTTAAAATAAACAAGACTTACCCAAACTCTAACTTGATTTACCAACTCCAAATTTTTGCTTAATGCCTGTTTAAGGCTCAACTCCTTGAAAATAAAAGCAGTCAACTGTTGGGCATTATACAATCTGCTGTGCAATCTGTCTTCTATTGGTGCCTTTTACCTTTCAGTTTTTAACTAGATATTTAAAATGCAGTCAGAGTCTCAGTTCATCTGTCCCTTTATTCAGCATCCACTATATGCCAAGCTTGGCGCAATGGGGACATAACGGCAACAAGACACCCCACCTGCCCATCTGGGGTTAATGTCCTGGATATAGAGTCTTAATTTCATAATTTTACACATCAGCTGTATTCTGTGTGCATGCAGTGTCAAAACTTGATGTGGAGGCAGAGATTGGCAGGACACTGACTTGAAGAATCAAGTCATCATAAAGTTCCAGGCAGGCCAGTGAAAAGACTACAGAATTGATACTGAAAATCCTCTTGCTGTTCCAGTAGCATTGTTACCAAGATCTCCATCTCTGCTTTTCATCAAGCAAGACTTACCTGCTACTTAGGAGGGCAGGCTCCCAAAATAGGCTGGATTCAGCCCTCAGATCCACTGATGACAAGCTGTGGGTCCCTAGGCAAATTACCTAACATCTCAGTTTCTGCCTCTGCAAATTGGGATAGCATGTCTACATATTTGGGCAGCTGTAAGGATTAGGTGAGGGCATGCATACTTACGACTTTGTCTGGTAGGTGGTCAATTCTCAGTAAATGGCAGTTTTTATATTATTCCTTGTGTTCTTCTTATTTGGCTAGAAAGACCGAAGGGAAGATGCTACTTGTTTTTTAAGAACCAGCTTAAATGCTTTCTTGTTTTTAAGGAAATTAGTTGTCATTCCTCATCAGTCTGTTTTTACCTTTATTATAATAGATATAATAATTTTCCAGATTTTTTTCTGTTTTCTTTACAAAAACAGGCACGATGTCTTCATCATTATTTTATCACCAAGACTTGGGATTGTGTATGACTTGTAGTGGACATGTTGCTTTTTTAAATAGTGAGGAAATAAGTGATTTACTTTGAAATAGTTCCTATGACTCTGTTTTGTATTGACTGTAATGGGTCAAAGGCAAAAGCATGGAACTAACCAGCTAGAATATTAAACTAGGGAATAAGCAACAGAGGCAGAGGTGGGTGGAGATGGTAGAAAACTGATCATATTCAGGATATGCTTTGGAACTAGAGCCTCATATTTGGAAGAAAAAGGAGAATAACAAGAAATAAAAATAAACATAATAAAAGCTAAAGATAATAATTTCATGTTCTATGATGATTAATTCAGTGAATGAGTTCTGTTTGATGATAACTGATTTGGCCTGTAGATGGCTCCATTTTCCTTAAGAAACTGAAGGATATTTCCTTCTGTGTTTTCTAGAAATGTTCTGTGCTGTTGTATGTTTGACTTTCCCAGACTGACATTATAGATTCATTGTAAATTAATAAGTAGTTTTGGCTTTCTTTGTTCAGATAGAATTATGTACATTGGTTCACATTTCCTAACATCAATTTTTCACCGTTGAGACACTATTTAAGAACTCAGAAGCTTGAGAAGTCAGGGAAAATTTGTGTAGGTTGGTTACTTTAATGGGTTTCCAAAATGTTGAATTTACTCATTCACTGATTGATTTTTTTGCATGTCTGTTGTGTTTTGGGTACAATGTGAAGGGTAGTAAAAAATATTACTATGAATAAAAATATTTGTTCTATCCTTCAATATGATTTGAATAAGAGCACCAAGATGCATGTTTTTAGGCAAGATTTAAAAATATATTTGCCATGTACAAGACCCAGTGCCTTAGCACTTGATATACATTCTCTCCTTGAAATCTTCCAAATATCCCTGTGAGAGTGTGACCTCATTCCTTTCATGCTCCCACCCTATCCCATGTGTGGGGTCACAGGCCCCCACCCTTTGTTTCCGGGATATAGTCTTGGCATCAAAGTCCTGTTGGGTGAGGCTGGCATATAGTCAGGCAGGGAGGCTCTCCCAGTACAAAAGTCTTGGTCTAAGGATATCTGCTGAAAACAGCAGGAGACATTATGGACAGATTAGCATAACCAGCTAGACCACCTTAATAGGAAGTTAAGTGTAAATAAGGATTAGAGGTAGGATGCTTTGATCAGTAGCAGCTTTGTCATGCCCCCCTCCTCCAACTGCCCCTATTCACTTCCCCCAGCTTGTGCCAGACTATGCTGCATCCCCAATCCATATCCCCACTGCCCACCTTCCCTGAATCTAACCCCTTCTTTTTTTTTTCAAATATATATTTTTATTGTTATTTATGTCTTTTACATTTTGTATTCCCCTTGGGTAGCCCACCACCAATTCACCCGTGATCCATCTCCATGGTCCCTTGTGTTCTTTTCTATTCCATTTTGTGCCCTCATCCTCCCCTCCCACCCCCCACCGCTGAGTGTCTCTCTCCCACCCGGCCTCCCTATAGTCCTGTTATAAGTGA